>JANSVA010000004.1:37612842-37641928 GCA_025504915.1 Erythroxylum reticulatum
AGTGATACTCTTAATGATCATTTATTTATATTTTTATTTATATAAAAATATATTTGTGACTGACTAAAAAATGTCACGATGCTATAACAAATAAATAAAGAATAAGTTTCTAATATATTTTTCTATTTTTATTAATAAAAATTTATTATTTTATTATTAATTATATGCAATTTATTGTTAATTATATAAAAATATTATTATATTATTAGTTGTTATTAAGGTACGGTAAAAAATAATTAATATTATGAAAAATTATTAAAAATATATTAAGTAGTATATATTTATTAATTTACTTAAACCTTCTAAATCTGAAATTTTTCATTTTTATTTTCATTGTTTAAGATAGAATGGAATGGAACGTAACATAAAACCTTCCACTTTTATCTCATCTCATTCTAATCTATTTTATTATAAAACTTTATTCTAAATGATAAAACTGTGTTAAAGTTCCATCTCATTATAGTATAAAACCTTCAACTAAAAATAGCCTTAGTTTTGTATGTTTGTATGCGAGAGAGTCTGAGTAAAAGAAGAAATCAGAAGTGTAGAGCCACGTCTCGTTTTATAGAAGTTGCTGTTATTTAACGTTAACCTGGTGCATTTTTTATTCATTTTTTATCTTCTTTAATTTAATGATTTTTTGTATTTTTAAAATTAAACGAAAAATTAAAACAAAAGATTTAAGGTTTAAAAGTTTTGACTTTAGAGCATAACAAAATCGGTTAAATATTAAATAACTTTTAAAACATGAGTGAAATAAATTAAAGAATTTAAAATTTAATTTAAAATAAAATATTAAATAAAAATTAAATGATTTATTTTAATATATAAAATTAATTAATTTACAACTGATTAATTAATAAAATGGTTAGTTTTAAACAATAAAGGTTATTAAACGAACCAAAAATTTCAAAATTAATCGATTTAAAATTTTTATGATAAAATTAATTAAAATTTTTAACCATTGATAAGTATTAGTTATTATTTTTTATTTTTTTTCGAAGAGTTGGGAGGGTAATTAAGTAATTGAGCACAATCATTGGGCTTTTATTAGCTAAAAAGCCCCTTATATCATAAATTAAAGGAAGAAAATGTCATTTTTATCAAATTTATTAAAATTTTTATTATGTTAAAAATCTCATAAAAATGTTTTATATGTTATGAAAGGTCCATAATTGATTTAACTGTTAAATTTTTTTCCATCGCTCACTTGATAACTTTAGTACATTTATATATTTATAAATAACTAAAAACTAGTAAGTCATATAAGTAATATGTATTAAAAATTTATTAATATATTATAAATAAAATAAAAACTTAATTAATATAATATTCAATTGAAAAATATATTATTAGTAATTATAAATATAATATTTTTAATTTTTAATAAAAATAAATTAATATTATTTGTCAAATATTATTATATTTTAATATAAATAATAATACAATAAATCAATATGTTTGACACATATCATCTTTAAGGTTTACTAATTCTCAATCATTTTTGTGTAGAGTGGTAAAAAAATGTCAGGTTAATAAAAGTTAAAGATAAAATTTAATAAATAAACTAATCTTAAAATTTTCACTAAATATAATAATTTTTTACCATAAAATAAAATACAAATTTTCTTTTTATAAAAAAATAAAATTAGAATGATTGAAATCTCATGATCCTTTATTTCATAACTTTTATCTTTTCTATTATCTATAAATATCTAAGGCTTAGCTAAGAATATCTTAGGTATTAACATAATGTTGCCTTTTCACCTTCTTTAAGACAATACATATACATTTATTTATTGAATCATTAAGATTATTTACCTATCTAAACTTTAATAAATGTGTTAGATTTTATAGATTAGAAAGTTAAAATTTTGTTACTCTTACCTCCATTATCATTAAGTCATGGTTATACTTTTGATATTCGACATTCTCTACCAAATACAAATAACATTCTCTACCAAATACAAATAACAAGAGCTTATTCAATTAAAGTATGTAAGACAATATTTTTACTTGGGTTTTCAAATATTATCTTTTAACCAATTAAACATCAATAACAACATTTCGCTAAAACGCGATGTTTAGGAAGGTCTAGTGGTACTCAACTTTACTCTTGCTAAGTAGCATTTTTGATAAGTTTACATATAATGCAAAATGATAATAATTTAAAATATAAATAAATATGTATAAAAATATAAAAATATGTAATGCAATACATAATATAGAACATCTTTCAACCAACTCATTGTTAACAATAAACATAGTTTGTGCTGTTAAGATGACTATAACCTAAAGGAATTATATCGACAAAGAAAGCAGATAGAAAACAACACCAAATAACACCAAACGGAAGCGAGGATTTTAACAAGGAAAACCCCAATACAGGAAAAACCTAAGGCAACAAGCCAAAAAAATTCTTCACTATAAAGAAGGAGTACAAAAGCTCTTTTACAAATAAGGTGGTTAAACACTTGTATTACTAGTCTCCACCAAGCAGTAACTTATATTCTAAAAGCCACCACTCAACTCCTTATATAGGAGTTAAAGACAAAAGACTTGTGTTATCTAGCCAATATGAGACAAGGACTATATATATAAGAGACCAAAGACTTAAGACTTATTTCCACAAACAATGTGGGATGAAGGCTAACATACAAAATTGAGGCAAACATAACAATCTCCATCTTCCATCAATTTTGTTGCAAACAAACAATTCTCCACTTTGGAATGAAATTGAGCAAGTTAAATTGTAACCTCCCTGTTCAAACTTCATAGTCGCCTCCAAATCGAACGATACTCAAGAAACAAGATTAACTAAGTCGAAGCAGTTTTGGAACTTAGATCCAGGAAGAGCCTTTGTCATTATATCAACAACATTATCTAGCGTACTAACCTTCACCTTTTGCAATGACTTCTTGAACAAAGTGATATTTGACATCAATGTGTTTAACGCACTCATGGAACATGTTATCTATTGTTAAGAAATAACACTCTGACTATCACAATATATCTCCAATCTACGATCATCTTGAGTAAGCTCTGCATAGATACTTCTAAGCCAAATTACTTCCTTCATTGCTTCAGTGATTGTCATATATTCATCTTCTGTCGTTGAAAGAGCTACTATAGCTTGTAAACAAGCTTTCCAACTTATAGCAAAACCATTAGAAGTAAAAATGTATCCAGATGTGGATCGTTGAGTATCAAGATCACTTGCAAAATCTGAATCCACATTTCCAACTAATCTAGCTATAGAATTTCCAAACTCAAGACAAGTTGTAGACGTACCTTTAAGATACCTTAGTATCCACTTCACTACCTGCCAATACTCCTTCCCTGGATTAGCCATGTAACGACTCACCACGCTAATGATATGTGCTAAATCAAGGCGTGTGCAAACCATCGCGTGCATAATGATCCCAACAGCACTAGTATATGATGTCTTCTTCATTTTCTCAATTTCTTCATCTGAGGTTAGACATTATCGTGACAACAATTTGAAGTGTGTAGCAAGAGGTGTAGTAACTAGTTTGGCTTTGCATATACCAAACCTCTCCAGAACTTTATGTATATAACCTTCTTGAGAAAGATAAAGCTTCTTAGCCTTACGATTACCTAAGATGCGTTTTATTGCACCTAAATCTTTCATTTCAAATTCTGTACTTAATTGTGCCTTAATCTTGGCAATTTTTGACTTGCTCCTAGCTGCGATGAGCATGTCATCCCTATAAAGTAGTAAATACATGAAGAAACCATCAACGACTGATCTCATGTAAACACAAGAGTCATAATTGCTTCTCCTAAAACCAAGATTTAAAATAAACTTATCAAAACATTTATACCATTGTCGAGGCAATTAATTGAGACCATACAACAACGTCTGGAGTTTACAAACGTGGCCCTCCTTACCTTCAACCTAAAAACCTTTAGGTTGCAGCATGTAAATTTCTTCTTCTAAATCACCATGTAGGAATGCTATTTTAACATCTAGTTGTTCCAATTCAAGGTCATTAGATGAAACAAGACCAAGAAACAGTCGAATGGAACTATGTTTC
Source organism: Erythroxylum reticulatum (assembly GCA_025504915.1). Taxonomy (NCBI): domain Eukaryota; kingdom Viridiplantae; phylum Streptophyta; class Magnoliopsida; order Malpighiales; family Erythroxylaceae; genus Erythroxylum; species Erythroxylum reticulatum. The sequence continues at coordinate 37,616,901 of JANSVA010000004.1, forward strand.
ACAACAGGTGAATAAATATCATTAAAGTCAACTCCCAGTACCTGACTAAATCCTTTAGCAACAAGTCTAGCTTTATACCTCGGTTCTTCAATTCTGGGAATTCTGTCTTTTTTTCTTGAACACCCATTTTCACTTTATTGCTCTTTTACCTTTCGGTAATTCTGTTAAAATCCAAATGTCATTCTTTTGAAGTGATTTCATTTCTTCTTGTATAACCATGACCCATTTATTATAATTTGGATAGGTAGTTGCATCCTTATAACTAATGGGCTCAAAACAACTCTCTATCTCCTTAGCAGCTACAAAAGGTCTGATTCCTCAATCAACCTCGGTCGAGGTACACCTTGATCGAAACGACAAGGACGATCAATAGCAATAGAACGAGATGGATGAATATTATTCATATCGGCTTATCGCTCCATCTCATCTTGAGTATCTTTAACATCCTGATCATGGCTTTCAAAATGTATCTGGAGCTTCACCTTACTTCCAATCTCATTCTTCTCAATGTTATTGTCAACAATATTGAGAACAATCAACTCCTCCTTTTTATGTATCGTAGATGCCTCATTTAACACAACATTTTTGGATGTCAAAACTTTGATGTTTGTGGATTCCACATTCTGTACCCTTTAACTCCTAGAGTGTATCCAGGAAAGACGTACTTGATTGATCTGGGTTCTAACTTTTGTTCACTTACATGTGCATAAGCTGGACATTCAAATACTTTAATGTCACCATAATTTATTGGTTTACATGACCAAACTTCTTCAGGTGTCTTTAAACCTATAAATGTGTGAGGAGATCTGTTCAACAGAAAACAAACTATTGAGACTGCCTTTGCCTAAAACTTTTCCCCAGTCTAGAGTTTGAAAGCATTTGCCCTTTCTAATAGGGTTATGTTCATCTATTCAGCCACATCATTTTATTGTGGGGTACCTGGAACAGTCAAATGACACACAATTCCCTAATCTTTACAATACTAATTAAACTCTCTTGAACATAATTCCAAGCCATTATCTGTTCTTAACCGTTTCACTTGCTTTCTAGTTTGCTTCTCAATCATGGTCTTCCATTCCTTGAAAGCAATAAAGGCTTCACTTTTATGCTTTAAGAAATATGCCCAAACTTTCCTTGAAAAACTATCAATAAAAGTGACTATGTAACAAGCACCACTAAGAGATGCCTTATGAGATGGCCCCCAGACATCAGCATGAATGTAATTAAGAGTTCCTTTAGTATTGTGTTTTGCCAAAGTAACAAAAGAAAATTTCTTTTGTTTACCAAATAAGCAATGTTTGCAAAAATCTAGTTTACTAACCTTTTGGTCTCTAAGTAGTCCTTGTTTACTCAATTCGAAAAGGCCTTTCTCACTCATATGGCCTAACCGCATGTGCCATAATTTTTTAACTTCTTCATCAGACATAGATGATTTAGCAACTGTAGACTGACCTTTAATGATCTTACCTTTCAAAATGTAGAGTTTCCCTTTTCAATAGCCCTTTATCACTACTAGTGATCCTCTGCTGATCTTCAGTAAACCATTCCTTCTGACAAACTTACAACCATTGTCTTCTAACGTGCTTAGAGAGATGCCTTACATATGATATGTTCTCACTATCCCATCATGCATTTGAACATTTACACTTCCTATGCCCTCAACCCTACAAGTATTGTCATTCCCTATCATTACTACTCTTTAACTGAATGGTTCATATATATGAAACCAATATTTGTGAGGAGTCAAATGGAATGAGCAAGATCAATCCATAGTCTATTCGAGACTTTAGTCATTATCAATATGAGCTATCATATGAACTTCTGCAGTCTTCTTTATGGCATTAGCCACTAAAGCAAAGTCATCTTCATGGGTGGCAACACTAGCCTCATCTGACGATTTCTGCTTGTTGTTGCCTCCATTGTCTTCTTTATGATTCTTTTTCTTCAATTTGAGAAAATCATCATTAATATGGCCTCTTACAATAGTTGTAGCATAGATTTTGATGTTTTGAATTGGATCTCGCTTGTGAACTTCTTTCATTGTTCCTTTCAATCAATCTGGCTCTTGTATATAAACCTTCTCCATGTTCCTCATGCTTTGAAGTATCCATTCTTTCTCTAGCCAACAAATTAGAACAAACTTCATCCAAAGTAATAGTATCCTTTCTATAAAGCATAGTGTCATGGAAACTATTATATGATGGTGGTAGATGATATAACAAAAGTATAGCCAAATCCTCATCATCAGTCTTAACATCAAGATTTTCTAAATCATTGATAATCTCCCTGAATTCTTCAAGATGTAGTTTAATAGACTTATCTTCTGGTAATTTTTGCAAGTACAACCTCGACTTAGCGTATAAGCGACTTGTGGGACTCTTTGTCATGAGAAGTGATTCAAGCTTCAACCATAAACTAGCAACGGTTGATTTCAAATTCTTCCTCTTCTTCTCTAGGTCTAAATCAAACATCTTTTCCACTCCAAGTGGTGCCTCATCCAAATCAAGACTAATAAGGATTGCTTTCATCTTGATTTTCCACATAGAGAACTTTATGTTATACGTGAGTGATGGAACGTCTAACTTTCTCGATGTTGAAGCCAATACTGCTCTGATACCAATTTGTTAAGATGGTTACAACCTAAAGGAATCATATTGACAAAGAAAGTAGATAGAAAACAACACCAAATAACACCCAACGGAAGTGAGAATTTTAAAAGCAAGCACAAAGTAAAAGGGACACAGAAACTTACGAGGAAAACCTCAACACAGGAAAAATCTCGGGCGGCAAGCCAAAAAATTCTTCACTATAAAGAAGGAGTACAAAAGTTCTTTTACAAATAAGGTGGCTAAACACTTGTATTACTAACCTCCACCAATTAGTATCTTATATTTGAAAAGCCACCACTAGACTCCTTATATAGGAGTTAAAGACAAAAGGCTTATTTTATCTAGCCAATATGGGACAAAGACCATATATATAAGAGACTAAAGACTTAAGGCCTGTTTCCACAGACATTGTGAGATGAAGGCTAACATACAAAATTGAGGCAAACATAAGATGTGCAATCCAAATCAACAATGAAAATTAGATCTAAATTCTCTATAAAACTATATACACCTTTTTGGGTACTAATATAATTATATTCTTGTATTTAGGTCAATTTTACCATAAATGTTATTTATTAAAAATTACAATTACAATTTGAAAACTTGATAACCCTAAATCTTTGATAGTCCCACTCGAGAAAGTGTTCATATCCCACCTCCACTCTTTAGTTCTTTAATGGAAGATCCTACATGGAGATTCATGAGAACATATCACTGCCCAAACCTTGAAATTTTCCGAAGAGTTGAGAAGTGGGTGTGCTTCATCTTTAAGTGTTGGTAGTGTTGAATTGACTGCTTAACTCGCTTTGAGTTCAAAGAAGAAAGGATCAAAATTTCGTATTCATTAAGGGAAGGGGATACCTAGAACTCTTATTTTCTGTCGTAACATAAAATACGTGATAATGCATGCTATTAGTGAAACCATATTACTATAAATAACTAACAAACAAATATGTTGATTTGCAAAGGCTAAGCTATCATTTGCTCGTACATTTGGCAAGGTATATATCAACCCATTTTGAAATCAACACACTTAACTCGAGTTGATCAAATTTTAAGTTGAGTTTAAACTTTTTTTAAATTTCAAGATTTGAGTTAGGGTCAAACTTGAGCTCGAGCTACTTGAGTTCTATCCAATTTGAAGTTTAAAAATTTCAAAATATATCATTTTTATTTTTAAAAAATTTAAAATATATTTAGTCGAATTTAGTTCAAACTTGATTGAATTTTGGACTACCCAAACTAAGTCGAATTTGAACTTGAAATTAGAACATACTGAACTTGACAACAAAATTTTAAGTTAGGTCAGACTTGAGTGGGTCTGAGCCCAATTTAGCCCATTACCAATCTTTATTTGCTTGCCATACGCCTTAAAACTATTGAACAAATCGAACTAGATAGCTTACATAATGTAACAGATTAGTTAGATATGACCTAAGCTTTTTCAATAAGTTAAAAAACAAGAAGGAATTTTATTCCTACAAAAGAATCCATTGTAACATTTTTATATAAATCTCTCTTAATTTGTGTAATTACATGTCATAAATAAAAAGATAAATTAATTATCGCAATCATTTTTAAATTAAATTAATTAACTTATTCATAATCATATTCTTATGTGAGTTTTCCTATTATCAAAAAAGGGACAACTTAAAATATATCTTTTAAAACCCAAACAAGATTCATGCTTTACATTATTGAAAGTATTCTCAACCCTCAGTGGGCTCTTAAAAAGGTAAGGCTGCTAAATGCATTTGTTGTTAAGTTAAATGCATTATTTTATTTCATAATTGTCATCAACTGATGGTTAATGGTATATTGCACAACAAATTATAGAATTGAACTATGTGGAAAAGAAGATACATAAAATAATAGATACTAGTTATCGTAATAGCCATGAAATTAAAAAAAAGAGCTAAAATAGAGCAATACTATAGATTCCTGAGAAGAAGAGGCATTAAAATAAGATAGATGTTAAGATATGTGTTATGAAATTTTGGGCATTATTTGTAATCGAACATTTTTAATTATTTGAGGAATATTAGGATGATGAATATTCTATCTTACGTGGGGCTCTTTGAAGATGAGGTTTATTTGAGATAAAAATCCTAGTTATGATATGATTTAATTGGAATCAAATCATCTTATCTACAAAGATAAGATGTAGATTTTTTGTAATATTTTATACTTTTACTGACAACCTATTTTGGAGATAATGAATATCTAAAATAGTAGGACTTTTTGGATATTCTATCAATATTTTGCAGCTGCATTGTTTATGTGTTTTGGGTGATTTATTGGAGTTGTTTTGTTGCTTCTTTGTGTGAAAAATTTGATGGGCATTTGGTGACTTGGCAACGGGGATTTTTGGGCTATCCTGGATTATTTTTAGCAGTTGATCTTATGGTGATTGTTATCCAATTTTGTAGCTGTGTTTTCTCTGATTCTGCACAACTATTGTTGGATTGTCTTTGTGGTTGAGAGTGTGCAATTTGACAACTGGTTTTCTCTGGTGTTTGCATGATTTTTGTTGGGATGTTCATTATTGATGAAGTGTTAGTTTGGTGGCTGTTGTTTGTGATTTGTGGTGTGCCAAAACTCTATAAGCTTTTGTGATCTTTGCAGTTGCTATTCTTGATCGTGTGTGGCTTTGGTGGCTATTAATAGTGGTGGTAGTGTGTAAAAAATTCCAACAGCTTCTGTGGATTTTGTAGCTCCAATATTTGTAACGTTTTAGTGAAAAAACATTTATCTTTTATGCTACTATGTGTGAGATGTTTAGGAATATTGAGCTATCTTTGGTAGTATACTTTATGGGATTAAAAGATGAGTGAATTTTTGGACAACTGTTTTATCATTTTTGTGAAGTGAAAAACTTGTAGTTAATTCATCAATTTTGTAGTTGTATTTTTTTTTGTTTTTGGGGGATTGCATATGTGGATATATAATTGAACTACTACTTAGTTGTTTTTTAGGGGAAAAACGTTCAGTAATTTTGTCAATTGTGTAGCTGTATTTTTGACATGTTTCGATGACGAAACATATGACTTCTTTGGTGATTTGGGTAATCTTTTGTGGCTGTGTTCTACATGCATAAATTGTGATTTTTTGATAGCTGCTTTGTAGTTCTTTGAGAGGAAAACGTGCAGATTTTTTATGGTGTATGTAATTGTGATTGTATGATGTTTCAGTGATGAAACATTTCTTTGTTTGATGAGTTTTTGTGGCTGCTATGCATGGGATGCTTCAGAGACAATATCGAAGGTTCACAACAAATTTCTTGATGGACAACTTCCCGTTCTTTTGTTGATAAAGCAGGATATTTAGGGGAGTTGCTTTTTTTATCTCAAATGTTGACTTTGTTTGTGTCATTATTGTTTCAATCACTCGAGTTGTTTTATTATCATGTTTATTATCAATAATTGTTGAGAAAATCCTCTGTTGAGGTTAGCACGGGATGGTTGTGTTATTAGGAGTAATTTTCTTTCACGGGTTATGAGAACGAAAGATAGTATTAAGGGCAGGGTGGGTCAGCTTTGTAATGCCTCAGTAAAACTGTTGTTGTTTTTTGATGAAAGTGATTAAATTAGGTGAAGATTCTACAGATGTAAGTAAAGTGTATCGAATTGCATTGTCAAATCTCAGGTATTGATTTGTTTATTTTGTATTTGATTTTGTTTCATACTTATTAGAGAACTTATAGTTGTCGCGGTTGACTTATAATTCGAGCGAAACTATATCTTTTTAAATTTTTAATAGAAAACCACAAAATTGGAAGGGATTGGTAGGAAAGGAATAACCATATCTTTCTTTTGAAACTCGATTATTGAAACAACTAGCTTCTTAGTGGTGAACCTGATAAAGATTGGTTGCATTTTGTTATCCTATTTGTATCATAAAGCTAATTTACACTTAAATGTTCGTTAGAAATTTACACCTGGAGTAATTTTATATCGAAAAGAGATATAAAAATAAAGTAAGTTATATATAAAAATAGAATTTACAACTCATTTCTTTAAAGTTGAGTTAATATATAATGTCCTGCTTTTATATGAGTTCCTTTGGATTCAATCCATTTTGTCCTTCTCAAAACCCTTTATTGCTTTAAAATTTTAGTTTGAAATATGATCTCCTACTTGTATATGAGTACACTTAAATCTGTCATAATTTCTCTCTATCCACTTCAAATTGAGACCTGACAAATCGTCAAGCACAACCAAAACATGTAAAGAACATGTGAAGTTGCGGATGTGAAACAACTTATCTGAACAAATTGAGACCTGCCAAATTGTCACTTCGATGCTTGAAGTGGCAAAGAGTGGAAGCATTATCTAAGTTTTATAGCACAAATTATGAGCACCCACTTTAAACTACACTAGCTAGCTTTCTTTTCCTCGTAATTTTAAGTCGTAAGTTACATATTATATAGTAAATACACGTGTGGATGTATTTATGACAAATTACAATAAATTACGATAATTATGGTTTGTAATTAAATATCTTTTTTTTTTGTTTTCCTGAATTCATTTACCAATATTCATTTCACGTGTGTTGTAAGGATGTTTTTTTGTATCTCCAACAAGACTTGCAAGTGGATACTCATATTCCCTACCAAGTGCATGATTACTGAAACCAACATCAGCAGTGCCACGAATATACAGGGTCTCTCGTTCTTCTCTGTTCTTTTGCTGATGATTATTCTTACCTTAGCAATTGAATACTCATTTGTATGATTTTCAAATTTTTAGTTTGATTTATTTTAATAATTTTTAATTTATTAATTAATTAGTTAATTTTTTAAATAAATAAAATTTTAAAAATTAAAGTAAATCAATTAGTTTTTATTTAATAATATTTTTTAATTAAATTTCAAAATTTTTTATAAGTAAAGTTCTTTCAATCATATTTCAAATTCTTTAATTTTATTCAATTTTTAGCAAATTTTATAACAGTTTAATATCAATTAAACCTTTTTAGTAAATAATTTTATTCTATTAAAATAATAGTTTTATTATTTATAATACTGATAATTATTAGTATTTACTTAGTGTCAAAAAACAGCTTTTTTTCAAATAATATATGGTTCATTAGTTATTACCATGTACATGCATTCAGAGAAGGCTTTTAGCCTCAACCAATTTCAAGCCCATAACTGATGTGCAATTATATGTGGAATAGGAGGGAGCAAATTCTTTCCAGTTCTTGAACTTCAATGTAACATTCGCCAATAGTTTACATAGCACCTGAACCACCTCCATTTCCAGCACTACCACGTAGTGTAGATTTATCACGTCTTGAGTTCATTCTCGGACTCATCACCATCATCACAATCCCAGCTCTGGTCTACACTGTTTTCTTCTCCAGCAATTGCCTTACGCCATCGTTTACGGGACGGAACTACCGTGATGACACCTCTGACCTGATCTCTGTCAACAAAGAAAACAACCGATACTAAAGGGGTTGTTTCAGATTTTAAGTATCAGAAGGAAACCCATGTGAAGGAAATTGGCAGCGAGTGTCCTGTGTGTCTTTCTGCGTTTGCAACCACTCTTTTCATGCTTCTTGTATCACTAACTGGCTGAATTATCATTCTAGTTGTCCTTTTTGTAGAGCTTCTGTTGCTGTCAACAGTCGTTCTAATAATAGAAGTAGTTCTGATCACAAACAAGGTTTGCCTGATGCTGATAGTTTGGTTTGACAATAAGATCTAGTTCGATTTTGTGTATCCAAAAGTTTTGATCATTTGCTTTTGTCCTCATTCAATCTTGGCGAGAATGGGAAGAAACTTGAAGCAAAATTTCTATATTCTGAAAATTTCAGATAAAAAACTTCAGTTTACAGTTGGTCATAGCCTACACATTAAGCATAATTAGCAGATGTTGAAACACAAAAAATGGTAGGTTTGCATGACAAGAAAGTGACCCACCAAGTTCAAAACCAAACTTCAATGGAGGAGGTTATCGCAAGAAGTAGGCAAGTGAACCACTGGAGCCCAAATTGGAGTCACCCAGACCAGCAGCTACACAAACAAAACAGTCACTCTAGAGTCCCCTAAGCTCAAAATGGATCTTGGTCCATCCGTACAACCCTAACCTGAGCTTGGACTGGTTCTTGTTCAATCAAACCCTAAAACGACAAAAGTTTACTCGAGCTGTCTGAAATGTCAAGGCTTAAACGACACCGTTTAGAAGGTGGCCACCACAATGCAAAACAAAACAAACACATTAATTAGTTAATAATGACTTACTTTAATCACTAATGCAGGACCATGACCATTGACCAACATAGAGTGGGGTTTGCAAGTCACGCGCCTAGAATGGAGATTAGGACTAGCTATGATATGTCACACATATATTCCCATGCAAAGTAAAGCGAAGGAGTGGGAGAGGCAACAGAGCAGACCGGGAAAAGGTTCGTCCGGTCGGGGACACATCTACTGATGCACACACCATCAAAGCACACCAATAAGCGCCCTTTTTCTTTTATTAACATTTCTTTTCCATCAAACCCATGACTTAATTTATCTTATTATAATTACACAAGATTCTGTAGAACTTATAAACCTTAAAGTTATAAATTTGGGAGCATATATTTCACTCATGATCAGAATACAAATTATGTTGAATAAAATTGCGTATTATTGAATTTTTTTTCAAATTTTACGTTTTAATGAAACTCTAATTGAATGTTTTTATTGTTACATGTATTTTACTTATGAAATTTTTATTTTTATCTCTAACTTTTTGAATCCTCTGGCTGCATTTTTGTGTATATTACCAGGTAAGAGTTTCAGTAATTTAATATTTTATTTCTTATCTTATCTTCATGATGTGATTAATCAAATGTATATCATATTATTCTAACATGATATTCTTTTGGAAATAACCCCTACTAATTAAGAGTAAAGTTACGTATTATAAAACTTCTTCAAAATTTACATTTCAAGAAAATTTTTAGTGGGTTGTATTATTCTTGTTTTTGTTGATGAAATATGAAAGGCACATATTTTTTTGGGGCTAAGTAAATACGCTTCTGTACATAAACTTTTTCCATGCAAGATTAGGTCACTAATTTATGTCTTTATTCTAAGCACAGGGCACGAGATGGAATGACAAAGGAAGCTTATGAGTTAAGAAAGAAATGTTTTCTCAAAACCCTAAAAAAAGCAAAGGATATATAAAACAAAAAGAGTAGTCAAGGGCTGGCTAGAAGGAAAAAAGCAATATATAGTTTATACATTAATGCACATAACATATGATGTGTGTGTATATATATACATATAAAGGTTCTTGCTTTATTTTAGCTCCTCATTCCACTTCCACCTTCTATCTTTCTTCTCTCCTATCTCTGCTAAAAAAAAGAATACTCCCTCTTGTTGATGTGATTCTCCACTAGTATTCTCCTCCAAGATAAAGAGAGCAAAAAACACAACCCCATCCAACTTTACAAAAGGAGAAAGCTCAGGAACCATGGTTTTTTCTTCCATCCCACCTTATCTTGATCCAGCCAACTTTCAGCAAGTAAGGGGTTTTTCTTCAGTTTTTGTTCCTTAAGATTTCTTTGGCTATAAAGCAAAAAATGTTCAAAAGATAAATATTCTTGCTAACATCTGTTTCTATATATCTTGCTTGAATATACCAGATATTTGATTTTTGCACTTTTGCTCTCTTTTTACAGCAACCAAATCATCACCATATTGGTGGTGCAAGTACTGGTTCAAGCAGTCAACTTCCTCCCCCACAACCGCCACCACCACCACAACTACCTCCCCTACAGCCTCATGGAAGCGGGGGTGTCGGCTCGATCCGGCCAGGTTCAATGGCCGATCGAGCTAGGATGGCCAACAAACCCATGCCAGAGGCGGCATTGAAATGTCCAAGATGTGAATCAACCAACACAAAGTTTTGTTATTTCAACAATTACAGCCTCTCACAGCCTCGCCACTTCTGCAAAACCTGTAGAAGGTACTGGACCAGAGGTGGCGCCCTAAGGAGTGTTCCAGTTGGAGGTGGCTGTCGGAGGAATAAGAGAAGCAAAGGGAACAGCTCAAAATCTCCTGTCAGTAGCGACCGACAAACTTGTTCTGCAGGCTCTACAAGCACTGTCTCTTCTAATAGCGGAACTAGTGATATACTGGGCCTTGGACCACAGCTTCCTCCACTAAGATTCATGGCTCCTTTGCATCATCTCACCGATTATGCAACCGCAGATATGGGGTTGAATTATGGCGGCCTTTCAGCTCCAGTTGGAGGATCTACTGACCTGAATTTTCAAATAGGGAGTGCTTTAGCTGGCGTTGGTCTTGGTGGTAGTGCTGGTGCTGGTGCTGGTGGGTCACTACTCTCAGTAGGAGGTTTAGATCAGTGGCGCTTGCACCATCAACAATTTCCCTTCTTCGGTGGGTTGGATTCATCATCTTCTTCAGGTTTATATCCATTTGAAGGTAGTATTGAGCAAGTTCAAAGTTATGGTGGAGCGAGTCAAATGAGAGCAAAGATGTCTAGCTCTGGAGCAAGTCAGTTGGCTCCAGTGAAAATGGAGGACAATCACGAGCTGAATCTGTCGAGGCAGTTTTTGGGAATTAATCCAGGGAATGATCAGTACTGGAGTGGTAGTGCCTGGACCGATCTGTCTAATTTTAGTTCATCTTCCACGAGCCACCAATTATAGATATTATTGCTTCTCGTTATCTATGTGATAACGGTGGGATGAAACTTCAGTACTTTTTCTTGTCAGTGTAGCTTCAATATCAGAAAGTTAATTAGTAGGATGTACTCATAGCAAATTCTCCAATTCTCTCGTTCGAGATGGGGTACTTCGAGATTGGATGGAGGAATCTGCTAGCTTTCTTCAAGATTACTACAAAGAAAACCCTAGAAATGGTAGGTCTTTTATGTTTTTTCGTCTTCTTTTGGCTTCCTTTTTTTCTTTATGTAGTTCCAGATTGCAACGTATTGGCATGTATACCAAAGTGGGTGTATGGCTTCTGGGAGATTGTATCAAAATATGCTAATCGAAACTTTATATTAATTAAGTTATGTTCTTGCCAAAAGGATCATCTTTCTGAACAGCAAGCTATTGGCTTTTAGCCGTTTGAATTGAACTTGAAAGAAGGAAGATCTTTTGAATATGCCCTATCAAAATTGTCTCAATGAACATAAGTTCCCTCTTTCTTTTACAAAGTAACCATGAACTTTTCACAATGTTTAACATTGACTAATTAAGCATTTCAAAATTCTCATATTGTTTAAGTTAAAGAATTGGCGCTTTGAGAATGTCAAGAAGAAAGTAATTCTGATTTCATAACCTCCAAGATGCAAAGTGTGATCTCGTCCTCTTTTGAACTAGAGTAGTTGCAGGCTATATATAATGAAATGTGCCACTAATGGTCAGCTAGAATATTTTGATCTTATTCATACTTCTTTTTGATGATATGGCTATCTTCTTCCATAGTTTAAACTTAAAGATAAACTTGGTTTAGAATTATAAGAGAATGATTGTCTTTCTAATACAATAACATATAATTTTCTGTCAAAATACTACAATCCCAATTCGTATCACCCTGCCAACTATAGAAGATGTTTATTACGACCACAAGTAGCATCCTTCCATGGAAAATGGAATTGTATGTCTGAAGTAAGAAATCTCAAAGTTGATGCCCTAACAGACTCGGTTTGATATAGTGTTATATCGACATGTGTAGATATACCGGGTCATATGTCACTATGGAATGCTATGTGTCAGGTTCTTTCCTTGATTTAGAAAAGCAGGTTTTGCTTTTTTCAGTTGTTACTTCAGTTATTATCATTTGTCTTAGGTCGTTGAATGCATAACTTGGAATCGTTCACCAATTAATCAGCAAGTGGAGTTAAAGTAAGAATTCCAGAGTGCATTAATCTTCAATTTGTTCTGTTGTCCAAGCAGAAGGATTTGAGATTGGGAATTGAGACAAAAGGGTACGTCTTTTGGAGATGAATCTGCTGATAATTGAAAAAAAAAAAACTTAGGTTTTCGCAAAAGAACGTTCTATCTCTTCTGGGTCAGTTCAACTTCATTCATTGAGTACTGAAGAAGATCAAGGCTTTACTCGAGGCTTGCATTGGCAGTAGATCACAGAACATCCTCTTTCTTCTGCAATGAGATCTACCTAGAGTTTAGTGAGCTCCAGGAACTCACTCCAACGAAACCAATTCTTTATGATTCACATTTTTATATTTCAGAGTCAGTGACATGCTTTGCATGAGAAAGATCATAATGCTAATATATTAATAACATAATTATTACAAACAGTAAGTGAAGCCATACTCTTTTTGATCCATATGTAAACTGATATAATTACGAATGATTCTGCAATTATATGACATCAGATGTTAACCTAGTACTTGTTGGTGGGTGATGGGAAATTCCATGTAAAAATGACAAGACAACAATCTCAAAAGACTCCATTAAATTGCATAAACAAGGAAATGATTATGTGGGTTTTAAAGAAAAACCTGTCTTTGATACAATTCTCGAAGTTCGTTTGCCAAGAAAATTATCTGAAGACAGCAAACCCAAATCACAACAGACCTTAGTCACTTAGCAAACGAGTGAAAGCAGATCCTTCCCCTACACTGTTTAGGAAATGTATATGGGGAATGTCGGTTTGACCCCTTTCTCTCGATTTGAAGCAAGGTTGAGCGCGTGTAACTTTCACGACTCACTAGGGGACAAAGCACTGTTTTGTCAGCTTGTGGACCTGACGTGACGACCTGGCACTTGACCCAAGTGATTCGATCTTGAATCGCACGCGCTTCGAGGATGCGTGCATGAAAGTCTGATACTCCTTCGACCTTCGGTTTCTGCGGTCTTCAGTCTTTAACTCACAGTTCCGTTTTTGTTGCTTATGTTTCTTAACTTTGAAGTCTCTTAACTGTGCTTGGTCTATAACCGAAAGGACTTTTGACTTGTAGACTTCATAGACAACTTGAATAGGTTAAGAGTAATGCTTGGTGGATCACTTGGCATAACTTGTGAAAATTGAATTTGCTATTTAATCGATAGAGTTAGGTACCCTTTTGAGATAAGCATTATTAAAATCAAAATTTTTAATATTTATTAAATTTTATAATAAATTATACTAAATAAAATGATAATTATAGACTAATTTAGATGACATTAAAATTAGATATCCAGAATAATAGCATATCAAGTTTTTTAATAAATAAAGTATATTAAAAATAAGTAAATATTTTAATTTAATACTAAACTATGATAAATATTAAGATAAATTAAATATATATTGAATCTCTATTTTGTAAGTAACACCTTCAAAATAATCACCTTGATTATTCTTGTAAGAGATTGTTTAAGTACATGACGGAGAAATAATAAGGTGATCTGATTTTTATATTTAATTACTTTTATCTTATCACTTCATACATAAAAGATATGTATTGTGATTTAATATAATTTGACATTGAGAAAAGGATAATCAACTAACCACTTTTTTTTTCCTTTTTGTCTTTCTAACATTTATCAAAAGATTGGGACAACTAATCACAAATCATTTTCCATAGGGTAATTTTCATGTCATGTCAGTACAAAATTATGCCAACTTGTTGATAAGATAACTAATTCTAGAGATTCACAATAGCTGATTTAACCGATTTAATCATAAAAATTTTGAATTCATTGACTTTTCAATTTAGTTTTTAATTTTTTGTTTGATTTATTTAATAACCCTTAGTGTTAAATATTGACTAGTTTATTACTTATTCAATCAGTTTTATTAATTAATTAATTTTTATAAATAAAAATAAATCAAATTATTTTCATTTAATAATCTCATGTTTTTAATTAAACTTCAAATTTTTCTATAAGTAAGGACAGTTTCTTTTAATCATCTTTTAAAATTTTTAATTTTATTCAATCATTAACCAACTTTATAAGGATATGATATAATTTGAACCTTTTAAACTTTAAACTTCTTAACTTACCAGTTTAACTTCTGGTCTATTTTTAAAACATTGGTTACTTGGATACATTTGTGTACTACCTTCACAAAATAAGTGTAGCTGTCTTTAGGAGTAGTTTACGTAGTGAGAAGAATTTCCTAAGAGATTTTAATCTCCAAATATTAAAGATTAAATTTACTTTATATGAGAAGCTTCAAAACTGTTTGAGTGTAACATATTACTTAAATTAAATTTGCGAGTTCTTAAAATGATTTACACAAAATATGTATTTGATAGAGTATTACATTTTTTAAAGATTTATTTAATAATTAAAAATAATAATTATGCATTTTCACTGCCTTTAACTTAATTAATAGGGAAATGAATCAACATGAAAATATAGAATGTTAAAATTAGCTAAGGTTAATAATAAGAGTTCAATTTGCTCTAATAATAATTAATGCATAGGTATGTACTATGTTGTACAATATAGACACATCAGAGATTTGAACAAACATAAAAATCATTCATTACTTTAGCCATTTGTCAAACTCAAATCTCTAATATTCTAGCGAAATTGGGCCTCAAATTTTGGGAAGATGTATGGAGAAAGTTGGACAAAAATACAAGGCAAGGATAAGGAGCCTAAGTTTTTGTGTTGCCATTGGGTAAGATGCATAAAAGTTAACCAAATTCATGATTAGGGACCCTAGAGGAATAGTACTGTTGGACCAAACCTCGAAATAATACAACATTAGAAGAGAGAAAAAAAAAAACATACTGATGAAAAAGAAGAAGAAATTAATGGACCCCCTTAGTTTCTAAGAAACTTCTTTTAATCTAACTAGCTCTTGCAACTACGACTATATTGTATTATGTCAAAAGTATAGGGGATTGGCCATCTCGAAAGAAAGGAATAATATGGATATTTGGCTGGCGTTGCCTTTTGCTATTACCAAGACTGCTCACCAAACATCGAATAAAGCAGATTCAAAAATACCCTCAAAACCCTAAAAAAAGAGGAGCTCTCTTCAAGAAACCAGCACATGATTCATAGCCGAGTATGGTCAGAAAGAGAAGAGATATTAATGGAGCTATAATATGCTAGCTATTTGGTCAAGGCTGTGCCCTGTGTGTTCTGACCAGCAATCAAAGGAAGGTTATACAGTTAGTGATCCCGAAACTTTTGAACTTGGAATATGACCATTTCTTACGTACTCACATCAATGTATTAAAAGACACAATAACAGGAACAACCTGGCAGTCTCCTGTAATATATATATATCGTACCAAAGAACATGTCTATCCAAGAAGGAATAGTAGGGCGGCTCAGAAATCCAAGCTAATGTGACTGTTGTATCCACACTTCTTTATAGAAATGCTGTAGTAAAGTCCTTCAATATTTTGTAACCAAGAGAATTTACAGTCATTTGTTCTTAATAATTATGCAGTTTAAGTTAATTATGAGATGAATTAGTAAATTTAAATTAATCTAAGGAGATAATATTCATTAATACTTTTGAAAAAGAAGACTACAAGTTGTCCTCATCTATACATTCACAGTGCTTTTAACGATAGGTTGGGAAAAGGAGGAGGAATCGATCTTGATCATGATGAGCATATAACGTCCACATGGATTCTCGTGACATGAACTGTGTATAACAGCAGCTTTCACTTTTCTTAACGTTCTTGTACTAAACATGTTCTTTATTAGTCTGATGGGTGTGTGCACTCTTATCATTTATCCATCCATCTCTGCCTAAAATAGGAGGGAGATAGTAACAGCATGCACATACAGGTGGCGGGGATAAAAGAAAGGAAAGCAAAAAGATTGATGAGATTCCATTATGCTATTGTGAGTCCTCACGTTCTTGCCATATGAGCTCAATCATACAACCCAAACGTCACCTTCGTCTCCTTCTCATATACATTGATTTGTCACACAATTATTTTTATGGATTCCCTTAGTCATTTCTCTTACGAATTTGCCTCTTTTTGCCAACCTGACTCCACTCATCCACATATTCTTTACATTCCTTAATCAGGCCAAAATTGCATTCCTTCTAAGTCTGTCCCCATCAATGAAATATAGGAGCAGCCTTGTTCGTGCATTTCAGTTTCTTATATATATCTATAGTAAATTTAAATTATTGTTAGAAACAAACATGTTTTCAATGTTATTATCAATGATTAAAAACTCAATTCGTTTGACTAATTTAATAGTAAAAACTTTGAACCGTTTAACTTTTTGGTTCGGTTTTTAATTTTTCAATTTAGTTTACTTTAGTAACTCTTGTTGTTAAAAAGTGATCAATTTATTAATTAATTTTTGTAAATTAATAAATTTTTATAAATAAAAAATCAATTAATTTCATTTAACATAATTACGTTTTTCAATTAAACTTCAAATTTTTCAATATGTCAGGACAATCTCTTTAAATTAAAATTAAAATTTTTTAACTTTATTTATTCTTTATGACAGGCTAATTCTAGTTGAATCTTTAAACCTTAAATGTCTTGCCTTATCGACTTAATTTTTATTTGATTTTTAAAACATTGGTTATTATTAAAGTTTCTAATTGAATTATGAAATTCCGCTAATCACTTTATTTGAAAATTTTCATATTAGGTGACATTTCTTTATTGGATATTCTAGATTGTGGGTAAGATCTATATGATAAATCTATCATTTTAGGCCGGAGTTGCTCATTCAAGAAAATCCAAAAGAAGAACAGATTCAATGACTTAAGAGGGTGACCTTTATGCTGTAGAGCATCCTAAGTTATGACTTTATGAATTGTCCCAAAAAGCAAGGGAATTTGACTATATATATAGAGATAGGTCTTTTGAAACTAAACCAGATGGCATTTGATAATTAGTCTCATTTGGCAATGATCATAATGCTTTTATGGCCGCAATCTTTGTGAGAAATGGACCCTGATGTGATCTCATTATAGTCATCATATAGAATTTTAATCCTTTTTGGAATTGAACATTACTTTTCTCTCTTTTTCTTATCTTAGATTTGAAAATAGAAAATCCTTCTATTTATATTATTATTCAAAATTTGACAGGATATGCATATTTCTAATGCAAAAATAACACAATGGAACTTGCCTCTGTGGAGTGAACTAATGCTCATTGTTTTACATTATTGTTATAAAAAAATAGCAATACTTTTTGGATAATGCATGGATCTTTTTTAGTCAATCACTCTTTTGTGATTTGGGTATGCAACGAGCTTCATGTAGCTATTTTCTGGTTTAATAATTGATTTGAAAATGCATTTGGTTGTTTTTTATTTTCTTTTGTGAGTACATTATTGTGGTTGAATATTTAAATCATTCGTGTTTGCCATATCGAAATTTCCCTATTCTGTTGTCCGTTAAATCCCACCATAGATGTGAATGATTCAAAGCACAAATGCAGCCTCTGAGTGGGTGGGAGACATGTCATTAAACTCAATTGTGGTGAGTACAAATTAAAATTTCATTGATTGTTTTAGGAGTATATATGTTTTCACCTATTCTAGTCATTAATAATCATAAGGGTTACAATAGGTTTTGTCCGGTTGGATATATCTACTGCCGATTTTGTATGATTCATTGTTTATTATTTATGGTCCAAACTCAATAAAAAATTTGTCTTGAGTTATATCAAAATAATTTTGTTTTGATTTTAAATTTTTTAAATTTACAAATTCAAATGATATTATTTTAAATAATTATATCAAAACAATATTATTTAAGTCAGAGAGTTCAAACCTTTAGACTGTTTAGGTCCAATTTTGAGGAGGCCAAACCTAATAACCATAGAACGTGGTTAGTGTTAATATATACGAAAGAGAAAGCAAATAACTTTGACACCAGTCCTGATTACATATAAAAGCACTAATCTTTTTGGCAAAGTGGGCTGTCTTGTTCTTCATGCAAAAACAAACTTTCTTTGGTGGTCTTATTGTCTTCCAAAGATTATACTTTGGTTATCTATTGTTGTAGTGTAATGTGGGAGCTCAATGCAAACCCACACAACAAAGATGGAGTAGGTCTCCTTGTTGATTCCAGTCTATAGTAAGGTCGTTTGTAGGTAATTGAATTGTTGCTTGCGTGAGCAGCACTAAGTTTGGTTGGAATTGTTTTTGTTAGTTTTGTATGCACTTTTTCAAGAGTACTATCTTATTCAAGTTGTCTGCACTAAATTTCTTGTACTCTTTAAACTTTCTTTTAAAAAGTCGAACTTGAACGTACAAATCGTAAGATGAGCTTTCTTGTCACTTGTGATTAAGCAGTCAGTTAAAAGTGGAGTTCCTGTTTTTGTTTGTTCTTATGATAATGGAGAAATTTATAACTATTATTCTTTAAATAGAGGTTAGACAAATATTGGGAAGCACGAATAATATGTACATTATTTATTTCTGATAGTGAATTAAATGATAGTTTTAGTTCAAGTAACAGATAAAATCTCAATTCAATATCTAAAAATTTCAATGTTTTGAAATCCGAATCAAAAAATAAACTAATAAAATAATAAATTTAAGGTTTAAAAGGTTCAAATATTATTAAGCTCTTATAAAATTAGTTAAATATTAAATAAAATTAAAGAATTTACAAAATGATTGAAAAAGATTATCCTTATTTATTGAAAATTTTAAAGTTTAATGAAAAAAGATAATGTTAAATAAAAAATAATCGGTTTATTTTAGTTTAAAAAAATTAATTAGTTTATAAAAAATGACTTATTAATTAATAAACTTATCAATTTTTAATAACAAAAATTATTGAACTAAATTCAACCGAAAAATTAAAAATGGAACAAAAAAATTGTTCAGTTAGTATTAAACCTGCTAAATCGGTTCAATTTTTAAAATATTGAAAATTTCTCATAAATATTTCATATTATCAACTAAAGTGTTTGAAGGTTTACAGACAAGTTCCTGTTACTTTGGATTCGTGGAAAGACTTGAATTTCTTTAAACAGTACATATGTGAAAAGAAAAACAAAGTAAAGCTAATCACGTCTAAAAGAGCTCAACGTAATTGGAAGACGAACCTATACAACCTCAGGTATGCTCTTACATTGTTTCCACTTTTCAGTTTTCCTTATGCTTTTCTGGTTATTCTTCAGAGTCATAATGGAGCTAATACGACGTTGGACCACCGGAAGATGACCAGGATGGCGCAGCAAAACATCGTTACTGTACCTTATTTCTTAACTTGCAACTGATCAATGTGCATAAGCTACGTAGTACAATGGACAATTCTTGGCAGAAAACACGTTCCTTAGACTCTTCAATCAGTATCTGGCAACCACAGTCCAAGGCCCCAAATTCGAGACCTGTGAGGACCTGGTAGGCCTGTTGAAGTCTTAACTCTTAACACAAACCATAAAAAGCTTAATTCCCAGAACTTTGGCAAGGATAGCCAAAGTTTATACGACATGTATATCAAGGCAGATTCCGTAGGAAATCGATGTTTCCAAATATCAAGTGGTCACTTACGATGTTGATTACCACTTGATAGTAGAAAGTTAAGTTTATACGACATGTATATCAAGGCAGATTCCGTAGGAAATCGATGTTTCCAAATATCAAGTGGTCACTTACGATGTTGATTACCACTTGATAGTAAAAAGTTTAGCCAGTATTTGTACCTGCCATGTAGTTTCCGTAATTCTTCTGGCCTTTTTTTGGCTTTTCTTAACCTTTTCCTTTTCTTATGACTTGTAGTTATCATTGTATGACTAATTGGAGATAAGAACTGAGTCCATTCGTGGCTTTCCAAGAGGATTTCTTGATATTCTGAAGAAATTCAATTACGGAATTACGTGATCATTATGCTTGTATCAGTTGGGATTGTGACAATTTCAATTGCACAATAACAATAAACCAGAAAACTAAAGCAATAATAACGACTACCAAGTTTAACTTGAAAAGCCAAGAAATGAGAGAAAATCACGAAAATAATGCACTAGAAATTTTCAAGAGTGAGCAGATGGTGATTAAAAGCATAAAAAGCATAAATATCTCTATGTAACCTCTTTTTAACCCTAGAAAAAGATTTTAGGTATTTATATTGTAAGCTAATACATCAAGAAGAAAGAAATTAAATAAAGTAGGTCAGGCCTCACCAATTCTCTTCTCTCAGTCTTCATGCTCAACAACCTCCCACTTGGAGATTTTAATACATGAAGACACATAAAAAAAACATGCTTATCCGTCACCATCAATCACATACTCCATACGCAATCCTCGGAGGCCAATTGAGGTTCGACACAACCTCAGTTTGTTCACACTCACCCTTTTAGTGAGCATATCCGTTGGGTTCTTAACACTCAACACCTTCTCAAACACAACACACCATCTTCAATCAAACTCCGGATGGAATGGTACTGTCGTCTATGTGTTTAGTTCAGGAATGAAACATGGGATTCTTAGCCAGCTGAATTACACTTTGACTATCACTGAAGAGAACACATCGATCCTGCTGCATACCCATCTCCTCCTGGAAGTTCGCGAGCCAAACTATCTCCTTACCAACCTTCGACATAGCCACATACTTTGACTCGATCGTAGACAAAGAGACACACTTCTTTAGCCTAGACATCCAGCTTACAACTTTACCATCAATTATGAAGACATATCTATAAGTACTCTTATTCATATCAAAATCCCCACTCATATCAACATCAACTAACCCCTCAAGTTTCACTTCTTTCCTCCTGAAGCAAAGCGCCATATTTGAAGTACCTTTCAAATACCTCAATAGCCATTTCACAAGTTCCCAATGTTCTTTACTTGGATTGGAAATATGTGTAGCACTACACTCTCGCAAGACACGTACCCGACATCATGAGTGATATCCGAGTCTGAGTCCCGTGAGGGTGGCATGCTAGAGCACTTAGTCATTCAAAACTCAGTACAAATTTTTTAAAAACAATGCACACTTTTGCGGAAAATCAATAATCAATTTGGGACCGTTTTAATCATAAACTTTTTCAATCACATTTAATATAACTGCACTCAAAATCAATTTCATTTATAACCCTTTCCATTTTGCAAAGTTATTATAGAATAGATTTGATCAATATACATGATACAGAAATCTCATAATACATTCTTTCATGCAAAAATTAATGAAAATAATTATGCAAATGTGAATTGATCCCAATCTTTATTTCTTACTTGCATGCAGTAGATATATTCTCGTTTGCCTAACGGGGTATTCTTTTGAGCTTTGAAAAATATTTACAAATTTTGGGTGAGTTTTGTGAACTTAATGAGTGACCATCATCGATAGCTCACCCAGTCATATAACACATAATACATAATTCACATTCACATCATTTTACATTTCACATTTAATACAATTTAATCATTCATATTATATATATTCAATGCACATGAGACCTACTTTTCATTTATTACTTTGTTGTAACCGAGTGCCTAAACTATCCCGTATCCATTAGATACTGGGCTCATTACTAATTGTTCCTTCTTTGATGAGGATACATGGCTCATTTTACATGGTGAGCCTTAGCTCTTAATCACTTTTGAGCTTGAGCCTCTTTTTCATACTTTGAGCTTTAAGCTCTTTTTCGATGGCTCCTCAGGTCACAATTGCCATTATGTTTCATGTATTCATGAAATGGAATGCATCAATTACATTTGCATATTCTCATTCATATCACATTCACATATCATTGGACTTTAGTCTGGCATTCAACATTAAAGTTAAGAATCACACTTTCATTCATATGCAAATACACATTCAAAACAAATTTATCATCGAATCGTGGTTCAGCATTTAACAATCATATTATGTACACTTATTTAATCTCATTCACATACAAGTAGCACTTCAATATCCAAATCAAACATCACAATTATCGGACCTTCATTGTCCGGAATCAACAATCAAGATACATTCATTTGATCATTCAGTAGTCAATTAATACAAAAGTTCAAACAAAACAAACAGTGAAATGAGACTATCCAGGTCTACTCACAGTACACTCCAGATTAACATTAGCTTCTATGATCTGGAAATGTTTGAATGCAGATGTTTATCCTGCATATCAAAATTATGCAATACACACATTGCACACACACATTAATAACTTTACACAATTATAAGAATTTATTTATGCACAAACGTATATACGGTTTATGTACAATACATGTTCTTGACAATCTTGGGTATACTATTAAATTTCATATCTTATCCACATTCTCATTTTATAACTCAATTACTTGTTTTCTTTGAATCACAACCACAATCATATGAACCTCTTCATCTCCATTATACACATGTCCTTGGCACTTTAATACCAACAATTCATTCACTATTGTTATTCTAACATTACATGATCATACAATATCCAAACTCTCATTCTTTCTTATAAATTTTCCAAAATTCCAGACCTTTGGGTCTATTTTTCATGATCAATTAGAAAATACAAATGAGATAATTTGGCAAAAATTTCTTCTAATAACATGTTCTCTATTGTATTAAGCTTCTAATAACACTAAGATCATTCAATTTGGTTCAATATTCCAAAAGTTATACTTCAAATAATTGAGACTATTCCTTAACTGTAACAGTATTCTATACGCAACTTCAAATCAGATTATGGAACTATGGAGACAGATTGGACTTTGATTTCTTCATAAACATTGTAGCCGTATGTCTCTATTTTAATCTAAATGAAGAATCATTCCATTTGGATAACCAAATAACAAGTTATGCCTAAAATACCGAAGCATGTATCGTGAAAATACTCCAGTTATCATTTTCCAGAACTCCTCATCAATTCCGTCCAAAATTCATCAATCAATCTCTCCAAAATGATTTTAGATGGTTATAATTTTTAGTGGAGATGAAAATTAAGGTTTTACGAGTCCAATGGTTTAAGTCTCGTGTCATTTGGAGGTTGGAAAAAGAAGTTATGGTCAAAAGAGTGAAGGATGTTCACATCAATCCACTTCAGCAAGCATTCAATGTCACGATCGTGCATAAGCACAATCGTGAGATTCAAGTTGGATCAGAAAAGTCGTGCTTTTCCAGACTTCTCCAAAAATTCATGATCGTGCTTCTGCACGATCATGCAAACCCTCTTTTTATTCTCCAATTTCAAGTACTGCAGAGTCTCTTCTTCTCTAAAACAAACCTTCGGGTCAAACTTTCATGGCACTTTTGACAAGGAAAATTAAGGATTTAGGCAAAACACTCTTCTAAAAAGTTGTTTCTTTATGTCTTAAGATTTAAGTGAAACCAATTTCATGCAATTTAGTTCGATATTCTGAAAGTTATGCTGAAAACACTTCAGAATTTCCAAACCACAATAGAATCTAAAAACTCAACTTCGAACTAAAATTTGAAACTTTTAGAGACAGAATTCAATTTTGATTCCTCATGAAAAATATATCCATATGTCTTTAGTTTAATATGAACTTAAAAATATCCCATTTGGATGTCTATAGGCCATGATATAGCAAAAATACAGATGCATGTTCAGTAGAAACACTGCATCAGTACATGTCTAGTACACTTCAACAATGTTCATCTCTAACTCTAATTTGTCTCTTCATCTTAAAACATCTCTTTTGCTTAGTGTATTTGTTCTAGCTTATTTCCTCAATATTTCCTCTTCATTCCTACTTCCATTTCATTTCAATTTCAATCACAACAAATCATGATCTATATTTGATCATTAACCCAAAAATAGAACATCTACATGTACCCATTCATTATTAATTTCTGCACTTATATTTTACTCCTATATCACCTTCTATCATCATATATGCTTCTATTTAGGCAACCCATGAAGAACAAAGTTTAACTTACATGTTTAGCTCCAAAGCTTCTTCAAATCTTCAAATAACCATAGCCTCTAAGCATCATCTGATCATCAGCTTTTTAAGGTAGAATAGGTTGGGTTTTTATCAACATAAAGAAGATGACAAAGTGTTAAAATGGTAAGGTGAATTAAGGATGATACAAAAGCTCAACGTTGATGGGTGGGTTATGAGAGCATTGTGTATGAGAGAAAAAGAGATGAAAAAATGAGAATATTTTGTGAAAATGAAAGACATGACAAAATGAAGATGGTTTTTCCATAGATGTAAATAAACATGGGTTAAAAAGCTTGGTAAGTGTCATGACACATGTTACGACACTTACCACATAAAATAAATACCAATGCCTTTCACTTATGCTACTATATAACTCTTAATAATAAGTCCATTTGTCTCCCAATTTCTACTTCAGTTGTCTCCAAATTTTCAATATCATTTTATCAATAAATCCAAAGTCATCTATGAAATTTCTTCAATATTATTTAGTTATTATTTATATTTTTATTCATCAATTTATCTGCCACTTGCCATTTTTCCTAGGCTAGTATACCCAACATTTTTAAAAAATTTATTCTAAAATTCACCAAAATTCTAATCCAACTATTTATACTTCTCTAATTCAGTTTTCAA
>JANSVA010000004.1:37643182-37653463 GCA_025504915.1 Erythroxylum reticulatum
AGTATATAAATATCCTCGTCTAGATCACCATATAAAAATCAATTTTTACATCCATTTATTCCAAGAACAGATTCTCAAAATCCACTATATTTAACAAGATTTTAATGATATTCAATTTCATCATAGGAGAAAATATCTCATTATAATCAATACCCTTCTTTTGTGAACAACCTTTAACCACCATCCTGGCCTTGTATGTAATGCTCTCATCAAGTTCCTTTTCAGCCTGTAAGCCTACTTGTTTTGTAGTGCCTTCTTCCCCGCAGGTAACTTAGACAAAATCTATATCTTGTTCTTCTCTAGAGATTTCATCTCTTTGTTCATGGCCTTCTCACTCCAACGAGTTACTCATACTCATAGCTTCATCATAGGACTTAGGTTCACCTGCATCTATAACCAACAAAAAATTCATAGAAGGAGAATATCAATTAGGAGCTTTACCTCTGTTCATCCTGGTGGATTTCCTCAACTCTGGCTCTGAGTCTGTTCTTCCCATACCTTAACTGGAGCTTCCATCTATAGTGCCTATTTTTGACTTTTTCCCTGCTGGCTTTGGACTAAACAATGGTATATCATCCTCAGATTCCTCCGAATTAGAAGCTTATGGAGTATGAACATCATTCATCTCTATAGTAGTACCCTTGTTATTAGGAACTTCTAACTCAACAGTTTCCCTTTCTTATCTCACTTTTTCAATTACAGCAAAACCACCTCAAAAGCTGTCCTTGTATAAGAGTCTTATCAAAGTCACATCATAATGTCTCAAAAATTTCCTATTCTTAGCATCCCAAAATTTATATCCAAACCATACCCTATGAAATAGCATTTCATGACCTTTGGGTCTAATTTATCTAGACTTTCATAATGAACATAAGCAACACATCCAAAAGTTCTTAGGTGGGAAAGATTTACCTCTTTGCTAAACCACATCTCTGGAAATTTTGAATTCGAAAGGAACTAAAGGTCCTCTATTGATCAAATATGATGTTGTACTGACTGCATCAACCTAAAAGACCTTTGGAAGCCCTATATGGATTCTCATGTTTCTAGCACGGTCAAGCAGCGTCCAATTCATTTCTTCTACAACTCCATTCTGATGAGCCTTTACTAGAACTATTCTCGTCAATCTAATGTCGTTTACTACACAATATTTATTAAATTGTTTCTTGTCATACTCACTGCCATTACTAGACCTGATGCATTTTATTTTCCTGTCAGTCTGCTTCTAAACCTCAGCTCTCCAAACTTTGAAAGTTTCAAACACCTCGAACTTGGGCTTTAGGGAGTAGACCCATACCTTCCTGCTGGACATACCTTCCTGCTGTAGTCATCTATAAAGATCACAAAATATTGCGAGCCACTTAAGGATTTCACCATATAGGGCCCCCACACATCGGAGTGTACTAAATCAAGCCCTGTGCTCTCAACTTTCTATTGATCTTTATGAAAGTTACCCTTTTCTATTTGCCCATAACACTTTCACATGGATGCAAATCCACTAATTTCAAACTAGACAAAATACCTTCTGAAGCTAAATTTTCATTCCTTTCTCGCTCATATGACCAAGCCTACTGTATCATAGCTTGGTGTTATCATCTATTGTTGCAACAACCATATTAGAGCACTCTACAATAGTGTGTAAAGTCCTAAACTTAGTCCCCTATGCTACCACCATGACACCTTTAGAGACCTTTTAAGACTTATCAACAAACACAGTTTTGTAACCACATGAGTCTAACTGAACTACCAAATCAAAATTTTTCTTTAAGTTCATAATGAACCTAACATCTTGTAGTTTCCAGGTACTCCCACTTGAAGTCTTGATCATGACATCTCCCTTCCCCATAATATCCAAATGTTTATTATCAATAAGATAAACCTTCCCCACTTCCCAGACCTGAAGTCATGAAACAACTCCGTATATGGTGAAGAGTGAAATGATGTGCCAGAGTTCAATATCCAAGACTCGATCGGACTATCAACATTAAGCATCAAATCGTCACTCACATCATTTGAAGCAGAGTTCACTAATGAATCACTATCATCCTGGTGTTTTCGATTATCTTTCTTTTTCTTTAGGTTCGGACACTCTTTCTCAGGATGCCCTTTACCTCTACAACCCCAACACACCATCTCTAACCTGCTTCTAGACTTGCTGTACCCCTTAGACTTTGATCTTCCTGGTTTCCCTTTTCTCCCTTATTGTTTTTCCCTTCCCCTACTCTCGGTACTGTAAGCTGCCCCTAATGAATCCCCAAACTCCCTCCTCCTAATACTTTCACTTAGGATCAAGTCACGTACATCATCAAGTTTTAGTTCATTCTTTCCAGCAAATTACTCACAGCAGTTACAACAATATCTCATATAGTAGGTAAGGAACATAACAAGATCAAAGCTTTAACCTCAACTTCAAAGTTAATGTCCATCGAAGTTAATTGTCTTATAATAAAATTACATTCTTTTATATGTTCAGCAGCAGAACTACCGTCTACCATCTTTAAATCAAATAAACGACGCATCAAATATATCTTGTTCACAGTCAAGGATTTGTCATACATAGCTGATAAGGCCTTCATCAAACCTGTTGTCGTTGCCACATCTTTGACATTGAACGCCACATTGTGTGCTAATGTCAAATGAATCGTACCAAGTACTTATCGATCCATAACCTTCCACTCATCTTCCTTTATCGAATCTGGTTTCTCGTCAAGGGGAAGATACAAGTTCTTTTGGTGCAGATAATCCTCCATCTGCATCTTCCAAAACTCGAAGTCCTTCCCATTAAACTTCTCAATCTTGATCTTCCCATCCTCCATTTTTGTTTGCTAAGCAATTGCACTAAGCACAACAACAATAAACATATCAATAAACAAGAAAACCAAACCAATAACAATGAATACCAAATTTAATATTAAAACTCGAGAAATGGAGAAAAACCACGAAAACAGTGAACTAGAAATTTTTAAGAGTGAGCAAATGGAGATTACAAGGCACACAAATCTCTCTCAATAATCTCTCATTATCCCTAGAAATTTTTTTATGTATTTATATCGTAAGCTGATACATCAAGAAGAAATAAACTAAATAAAATGGGTTGTAGGCCCCACCACTTCTCTCAATCTCCACAATCCATAAATTATGTATTATGGTTTTTGAAAACTGGAAACTGTCATAGATGTTCATAACTCTTATTTCCCATTCACATATAATAAGATTATTTGATTAGGATTATGTATTTTCATACTTGTTCAATAATCTATCCAACCAGTATGTAAATAATTTATGACCCTATATCTATTAAGAATATACCACATCTCAACTAATGAATCAATTCTTGGATAGATTCTGCATATAATGTTTTACGTCATTTCTTGCATTCTTAATTTTTCTTTAATCTCATTTATTTTGTTAGACATAATTGTATTTAATTCTTTCACTAAGAGACAATAATTATCTTTGAATATATATATAGATCAAAATGAATTTTCTTTATAGATAGGACAAGGCCCAAAAATAAGGATCGAGCTGGTAGAAAATTATTTAATTTATAATTTACAATAACAAAACAACATCATTTTAATTGAATATATTAAATAAAAAAGTAGTCGGACTTTACATCAAGTCGGACCGTATTGAGCTATTGAGTTCACCTAGTCCAAAACTAAAACTTTTTTTTAAAAAAAAGTTTGAGCTTAGTTTGAAACCTAGTTAAATTAGGACAAACCCATTAACGTTAGGCTAGACCTAGGTTAAATTGTTAATACTAACCAAGTCCAATACTTAATTGGACCATTATGAAGTCATTTCTTCCTTCATTGTTCTCATACATTCTTCTTTAACAAGATTAGTAAGAATCTAATTACATTCCTTGGCTCACCCTTTTCTTATGAGATAACCATGTGACTTTGCCCTTTACTTCGATAGCTAGAGAATTATTCCATAATTATTTCTATACAAATGAGATTTATGAGACATAAATCCATCAATTCTCAATTGTTTCCCCTCGAATCAGATACAACAAGTAAACTTTTTTTGGCTTTGAATCTTATTTGATATTAAGTTAATTCTTTATTTTCTATATTGCTCCCACTCGAAAGGAGTCCCTCTTTATGATTTCGTGAAACATAATCATTTTAATCATGAATAACATATAGAAACATGTCTTTTCCTATTTCATCCTACTTTGGACAGTTATTTTTCTTAGGAATATGACATCTCGTGATTCAAATTCAATTGCTCCTATAATACTTTGTTAACCTTTGAATATATATCCTTTAGAGTATTCAAAATATCTAACAATGATACTTTTTATTGGGCCTAGTTTCTCGTATTTATGAGAGAGATCATGAACATAGATAACATACTCTTATGATCTTAAGCTTGTCATATAAAGTTTTTTTAACCTATCTATGGCTGATACTAAGTGTTTGAAACTAATTTTGCAATCGTACATGAGTGGTTCGAAGCAAGATATAACCCTAGTCAGTGATAGATATCACTTACGTCATTATAGACCTAACCATTAACAAAAATATTATATTACATCTGTCCACAACACTATTTTGTTATAAGGTTCAAGGATTAATAAATTGTATTTCTATTAATTTTTCATCATATAATATCTTAAGCTTGTCAGACAAGTATTATTGTACTCAATCAACTTTTAATGCTTTTATTTTATTATCTAATTAGTTCTCTAACTAATTAATATATTTTATGAAATAATTTAATGATTATAATTTGTGAGAAAATAAATAGATGTGACCACAAGCTTGATTATATGTAGATGAATGTATAATAAATGACCCAATAGTTAAGACACAATTCAATGCAACATGTGTAGATATCGCTATTGCTTTACTCTTTTCATTTGTTAAGTTTTGACATACTCAGGCTATTTGGTGTAGTTTTACAGTCTTCATAGTCTTAATGATAATAATGTTGCTATAGGCTCATCGTCGTTGGAACTTCAGACCCACCAGCTGAAGGTAAAATTCATGAAGACTTCCAAGAATTCCAATCACAAAGCCAATCGAATTCTGTAGAGAAATATATCAAACCAGCAAGACTTAAACATATACAAGTTCCCGGCTTTATAACAGTAGAAACCACTTAGAGAAAGCAAACAAAATGTGAACCCCAAGCAGAGCCATCCAGTGCGAAAAGCATGAAGAGAGTTAAAAGCAGAAGGGTCACACTCAAACTCTTCTCCATCCTCCAGTTGGTGTCAACACCCGTATGCCAGCTCTCTCTGGTGGCACCTCCAGAGAACAGGAAGACGACGACCCATTTCCTTTTTTTAAACCCTTGTGTGTTTGATTGCAGAAAACGAGACAAAAAAAGCGATAAACAGTAAAAAAAAAAAGAACTTAGTTAATGGGTTGGTCCAATAATGGTAGAGAAGGAAGGAGATTGATGAACGTTGTTTTCTCTTGACTTTGTTATTGTTTTTGATGATGCGAATCATTGTAGAGAAGAATCGAGGACCGATTCAGACGAGAGAGAGAGAGAGAGACACACACACAGGGTTTTGGGCTTAGCTTTTGAAAGCACTTTGTATTATACTCGACATCAAATGGCCTTCGGCTCCATAACAAAATAAATTAGGCCTTGTTTGCATTATAAGGATACTTTAAAATAATGTTTTAAAAACTAAAATTTAGTAGTAAAAATTTTAAACCGATTTTAGTTTAGTTTTTATTTTTTTGTTCAATTTAATTTAATATTTTTTTATTAAAAATTATTTAATTTATTAATTAATCAACTAATTTTTATAAATTAATCGGTTTTTCTAAACGAAAATAAATCTCTTATTTTTGGTTATAGTCTCTTTTTTAATAAATTTAAAATTTTTTTGACTATTAAAGGCAATCATCTTCAATTATTTTTCAAATTCTTTAATTTTGTGCGATCTTTAACTAATTTTATAACAATCTAATATTGATTTAATCTTTTAAATCTTAAATTTTTTGTCTTACCAATTTAATTTTCGCTCTAGTTTTTAAAGCATTGCTTGGAAATTAGAAAACCTCAATCTAGTGTGCTTAAATTAATTCATGATGAGCCCTTTCTTTCTTTTTTTCCTCTTAAATTCGTCTTTTTCTGAATTTATTAATTATAAATTGTTAGTTCGTTAAGCGACTTTTTAAAACTTGGAGGATTTCTAAAAGTCTTACACTTCATAATGCGTGTTGTTTATCTTCAAAAGGCAAAGTTTTTGTCATCATAAATACTTGGAAAGATTAGACAATGATGCCATAACAAAACAATTTTTGGGTATTACAACAAACACTCTGTCACTTGGACCAAAAATTTTCCAGATTTAATGTCTTAGGTTGTATTGCTGTCCCCTGAAAAGACCAGAAGAATCAATTAGTCCGAAGCCATGATTGGCAATATAAAACTTCCCACTGAATCCAAGGCAAGTCACTACTTAAAAACCTGCTTCAGCATTTCTATGTAAAGGCTCCAGAGCCTAAGTTTGCTAATATTGACATTTAATCATCAGAACCCAAGGAGAAGCAGAACATAATTAACTTTCTCGGTTCTCACCCACAAGAAGTGTTATCATTCAATGAGTTGTCCACACAGACATGGGAGCAGTAATGAACCTCCATAGTCTCTGTCACGTTCTAATAATTCTGTGTTGGATCTTCTCTCAACATTTGGCCCCATCAAAGCACTTGATTGAGGAGCAATTTGATCGCCGATAAATAGGGAATTCTGACCTGAAGTAGGCAGAACGCGTGACAAAAAATTAGGACCGTACAATGTTGGGATCAGGTTCCTTCTTTGACTGCTGGCAGCTTTCCTCTCAGCTTCAAGAAAGTGACCAAGTGAAGGAGTGGTGCTTGTGTTAATAGTATCAGTGCTTAGCCTTGAGCATAATGAGAATAACCATGGTTTTGACTTGAAATTCTTCTGTTCCTTCAAGGTTTCTACTGTTCTTCCCCTTCTTGATCTTCGTGACAACTCTAGAATGCCGGAAACTCTAATCAAGCTTCCAAGTGTGATGCTTTTGTCGTGGAAAAAGGATCCAGTGGACTGCATTTAGAGACAGGATTAAGCAAGACAACTTAATCTTCTAACAGTACAACATAAGTCTAGTAATCCGAGAATGAAGTATTCAATGGCTTGAAATTGATTGCCTCGCAGCTTCCTATGTATCTGAACTACAGTTACAACAGCTTCCTGTTAGATCAAGCAGTTAGGCCCTATAAAAGAAGAAATTATCTACTGATAGCTAATAGCATCTTCCCCATCTCAGTCCACAAAACAAGTTGCTTACTAAAGCACCTTTTTCTCTGAGCCAAATCATGAAGACACACTTTACAGGAGAATTGAAAACAAATGCTGAGTCAAAGACCATTATGATGCACCATTTGGAAAGGGTAAAGCAGCTTCAACTTTTCTTTTAGTTTAATGAGCGCAGAAATGGAGAAAGCAACCATTTGAGAAGGACAGGAAATAGTTTACATATTTGTAGGAATCACTGTCACAACACTTTTTTGAGTAGTAAAACAATCTCAATACTCTTGCTCGCAGAGATTGAATCCGATTTCATTTATTGAGAGAAGGAAAAGGACTTTATTTGCTTGTTGGGGTCGAAACTTCAGAGCTTGAACAAAACGCCATATGTGTAGTCAAATTACATATCTTCCCTAATTTTGACAACCAAGAAACCATTTTCAGTTATGAAGCGAGAACTACAAGCTCTTTTAATGCATAAACACATCATTTGACATTGAAATAGAGAGACAAAAATGGAAAAATAAAAGAAAAGATCACCTCTGTATCAAGATCTGAAGAAGAATCAGAGGAAGAGGTCGAAGAACCAGTGAGCAGCGTGCTAAACGAAACTGATCCATTGAAATCGCGATTTCTAACCAGTCCAACTCTTGCATTTACTGGCCTCAACCCAAGAGGCCATCCCTCTTCCTGCATTTCAAGGTTTCGACTTTCACATCAAACCGGTTCAGCCACACCAGTTACAAGAAGAAAATGAACCATAGAAGCTATTGAGCTGCAGCTAATAACAAACAAACAAAAGGGTACGAAGAGAATTACCGGTTGACCCATGAGTCTATATGCTTGTCCCCAAACCGAGACCCTACTAAGAAAAGTCCGGCGAAGCCACCTCAGAGAGGGAACTAGGCGCTATTTTTCGAACAGAACAACCGTTTAAACATGAGATAACTGAAGAAAGAGTGAGACAAGAGAAATGGAGATGCTTGCCCACCAGTACAGCATTTGGCTTCTATTAGCATGAAAAGTTGACGACACCACGAAGAGAGTGAGAGGAAGTGAAAGTGACGTTTTACCGTTCGTTAGCTGCATATGTTGTTGGCTTGGCTGAGCAGGTAAGAGACAGATGCTGGGGGAGGCGTGGGAATGAAATCAGTTTAGTACTGAGGCCTCAGATAAAACGGCAGATGTAAATAGCAAAGCGAGGCCCAGACCACAAAGGTAAGATACTCCTCTTTCGTTTTTGTTTGATTCAACATACGGCTTTCACTTCCAATCAATTTTCCCTAGCGTTTGGTGTTGTATGTATGATGGGAGTGTGACTCTTTTCGCAGTTAAAATCTCACTTCACAACCCAAACGTGTTACTCTTTTCGCAGTTAAAATCTCACTTAACAACCCAAACTATCTTAAAACGATTCAATCAACTAAAATCAAACATAATGTTATTTTGTTTAAAGGATTAGAAAATTCGAATCTAAAAACAAAAGCGTTAAATCGAATTTAATCTAACTTAATTCATTATTATCCCTAATCATATCTATTTTTCTACTTCAAACATGACAAAATTTAATTGTGAATTGTGTTATGATTGTCAGCATAATGAATGGACAATGTAGTTGAATTAAGGATGATGTAAAAATAATTGTGACAAATTAAAATAACAAACTTGATCAAAATTATAATTACGGCCCTTATTTAAACTATGATTTGTGGTATTGCCCTGATGATCGGTTAGTTCAATTCACAGGTAATTTTGGCACTTTTGTTAATGGACATTGTGACCCACATACATAGTCCAATAGCAAAAATTGACTAAGCCTTTACATTGAGAATCGATGGCTAAAAAGCCTTGTGTACTGCTAAATTATCATTGTCCTTACCAATTCAGTTTAAGGTTCCATACCCCACTCTATAACACTACAGCGATTATACATCTTGATTTGTCCCTGTTGATTATTTTTGCTTGTTGATTTGTAAATGTCCAGGTGATCACATCATCCATATCATGGTTAGAATATTTCTATCAGTCTAATGAGCTTTGTATTCAATTTGGTGGATATAGCTACCAATCAAAGTATCCATCAAGGCCTAATCTTTGTCTAGAATCTCCATTTTAAAGCTAAACTTGGAAGCCATTTTATTGTTAAGGCCACATGCAATGTTATGCATCATTTAACAGTCAGCCTGCAAAAGAGTAAAGCAACACTAACCTGCTTTTGTGTATTGTAAGATTTCGAATACTTTGTCAGAGCATCTTTTCTTTTTTCTGGTCCACAACACTCTGTTAAGCATGTCGGATACTCAGAACCTCGTTCAAGCTCTCTCTGCATCTGGGTTTGTAAGTTGTCAAGCTAATGACTAATAGTTGTGCAGAAAAGAGACCAATCAAGAATGTCATGCCCCCGAGTCACCAACATACCATTGTTTCAGGAATCAGGAGGAAGTAGGACCAATAACATCGACCCATCTTCCCCATATATTTCACATATCATAAGAGAACAGGCCAGATCGATTGGAGAGTATCAACAAACTGGCCATTAGTAGAACAGTCAGAGAATAAAGCTTTTGGATTTTCTCTCGATCCTACTTACAGTATTGATTTCAACTATTGAAAATAGTCAAACATCACAAGGAATCCCCATCTGTTCCGACTTTTGTGCAGGACAGTGCATAAGTACTGAGAAGACAGAACCAAAAAGAACTACATGGAATACAACCATATCACCTAAATGTAGAATGAGCAACTGAATTGCATGCAATTGGAAAGGATAGCCTAAGCTCACTAGTTGGCAGAAGCAGTTTAAGCTTTTCTGACTCTGATCAATCTTATGAGACAGCCCTCTTCCTGTGTTAGTATGAAAATGCATGCAATTAAGGGAATTAACATATTTAATTATACACCCAGAAAATAATTGAATGCAAGACTTCAGCTAAATAATGTAATAAGCTATTTATAAAGAAGACAGCATCTATATAATCGGATCATTATTAAATAAAAAATATTATATATATATATATATATATACTATTTATA
>JANSVA010000004.1:37653563-37668785 GCA_025504915.1 Erythroxylum reticulatum
GCATCTATATAATCGGATCATTATTAAATAAAAAATATTATATATATATATATATATATACTATTTATAATATCCAAACCATGAAACTTTTTCTTAAAAAGAACTGCAGCACATTCCGCAGACTTCAAAGTTATTGAATCAATGGACGACCTTCGGTCTACGATATGAATTACCAAAATATACTAGCTCAATCGGTTTGAATTCAACAAACACAGGATATAAATGTTGTTCGTACCTTGCTCTTCACCTGTTGTGCAAAACACTTGAATCAAACTTCTGTTAAGATAAAGATGAAATTCCTCGTAGCTCGTTAGTCATCAGTTAATTACAATCCAACTATTTATATATCATCTGTAGTCTGCGATGTTCCGCAGCTATAATGTAAATCGCAGCCCCGCAATATCCTGCAATCAGAATCATCCGCTATCATCAATTCAAACAAAGAATCAAACCCATAAGAATGCTAGGTTATGTGCTAATTCAGAAAGAGTCCAACGAGACTAAGTCAGCGTTTCAAGTAGATATTCAATTCTATGTACAGAAGTAAATCACTTCGACAAACAGAACACCTATTGCACTACAGTCTACAAAGAAAGTGTTTGGCTAAGTCTTATCCTACACCAAGTTCGGTTTATCCTTCACCCTTGAAACGTTTCAATGCTGTTTGTTCAAACTGCTCGAATGGAGAACAAGTCTCCAGATCGAAAGCCTTGAAGTTATCGTGAACAGGTCCAACTTCGTCAATCGACCAATCAGAGCACCGAATCCCTCTCTTCCAGCCCATCTCTGCGGCGGTTTTGGAGATAAGGACTGGATCCAAGTAGTCTTCTAGCTTCCTTTTCATCCTCTTCTTCGTCTCGTTGGTTTCTTCCGATTTAGCGTTGAACTGCGTCGGATTCACCTTGAACACTGCATCAATTCTGTGACGTAAACGCATATAAATCAAACACGAATCAGGACATTAGAATACACAAATCATGAACACATCATCAACATACACAACAACACATACTTACAGAGAAAGAGAGAGTTTGGAAGTGGAAGAGGGAGGTCGAACAAGACGCTTCTGGATATCCTCTGCACTGCGTTGCTCTCCCGTGCTTTCCCGCCTCATGTTGGATTTAGATCTGTCAAGCTTTATAGTAGTTGGACTTCGGAATTTATAATAATTTAATAATAATTTGTATATATTCATGGGATTAATAATGTTGATAACTGATATTACATAAAATGTAAGTTTTATTATTGTTTATTAAAAAGGTCAATCAATCCTAAAGCATCTAATCTATTCATATATTTTTAATTTAGTATCCAAACTTTTAAAATTTTCAATTTAATTACATCATTTTAAAATTTAATAGCCTGTTAATAATTTGTTAATTTAGTTATTCTATTACTAAAGTATTCATAATAAATAGTTGTTCTTTTGATTGGTTACAAAATAACATACAGAATCATGTTTAATTATTCCTATGAATAGCTAAAGACACTTCACTCTTATCTTTATTTATTCCGTAAAGTGCAAAATAGAAAAAGACAACTTTTTTGCCTGTTGTTATTATTATTATTATCATCGTCATCATTATTATTATTATCATTGTTATTGTTATTGATTATTATCAATAATTTTCTTATTTTCTTCTTCTTCTTCTTCTTCTTCTTCTTCTTCTTATTATTATTATTATTAATTTTCTTATAATAAAAATAAGAAGAAGAAAAAGAAGAAGAAGAAGAAGAAGAAGAAGAAGAAAATTAATAATAATAATAATAAGAAGAAGAAAATTAATGATGATGATGATAATAATAGTAACAATAATAATAGTGTAAACTATAATGAATATTTTGATCTTTTTGTTAGATATTTCTTTGTAATCTCATATTTATGTTTTCAAACCAAACATTGACATATATCATTATTAGAAATTCTTATGAATAAACCAAACTAAGTAATACTCATTCTATTATATTCCTCATCTATTATATTTCTAAGAATAACCATTTCATTTTTTATCTATTCCAGCAGGTGAACTAAATATTTTGTTAATGTTTATGAAACTGTCAAGATTTTGAAAAATTGGTTACTCTTTTAAAAATTTAAGCAATAGATTAAAAAAATTCTACAAAATTAGACAGTTTATGATTACTTATCCCTTTATTGAATTATGTTATAATTCATTTAACTTATTAAACTATTAAGTTTTTTTTATATTTGATATTTTTTTAGATATTATTCATATTATAAATATATTATCATATCAAATTTTCTAAAATCAAAATAAGTTAATAATAAGTTTAGATTTGGAATATAATATATTCCAATTTAAGTTACTAGCCTTTTGCTTAAGAAATAAGAAGTAATATATATAACAGAATATTGCATTATTTTTTATTTTTATATAGAACTAAAGTATTCAATATTAAAAATTGAAGGATCAATATTAAATTACCTAAATATTTTAAGTAAAATTTACGGAGTGCATCATTTTTATAGCATAGTTAAAGTCCTACTTGAACCTCCTTGATTTTGCATTGCCATCTTTTGAACATAAACTTATATTCTAGCCAAGCATAGTTGATGAGTTATATGTTGAGATATAGAGCCTGATAATATATTTTGGACTGTATACTAGACCTACAATCGCGAAAATATGTTATGTCTTTTGTATTCTCCTAGGCGTATAAATATGTTCTATTCTTCTAGTGTACCTGTCGTTGAAAATATTCACAATGAAAGAAAACCCTAGCCGTCGTAGACATAGCCAAACATTGGTGAACCACATAAATCTATGTGTTTGTTTATTTTCACACTTGTTCTTTCATTTGTGATTGATCGTTCGTAACAACTGGTATCAGAGCTTGGTTCGTATCACAACAATCTGAAAAGATGTAAAGTGCGAAGATTCAAATCGAGAAATTCGATGGAAACGATTTTGGTTTCTGAAAGATGCAGATGGAAGATTATCTGTATCAGAGAAACCTCCATGAACGTTTGTCAAGGATGAAACTAGAAACCATAAGACAAGAGGTTTAGGATCTAAAAGACCGACAGGCGTTAGGGTTGATTTGTTTGTCGTTGGCCAAAAACGTTGCCTTCAACATCATTAAGGAGACAATGATTGCAGAAGTATTGAGGGCTCTGGCAAACATGTATGAAAAATCATCAGCCATTAATAAGGCATATCTAATGTGTCGTTTATTTAATTTGGAGATGTCTGAAAGTAGATCTGTCGCAGATCATATTAACGAATTTAATATGATTATCAGTCAATTAAGCTCCGTTGATATTAATTTTGATAATGAGATTAGAGTCCTAATTTTGATGTCCTCTCTATTCGAGTCATGGGATACTGTTGTTTTCGCAATTAGCAGTTCGTGTGGGTTTGAGAAGCTAAGGTTTGACGAAGTCCGAGATGTTGTCTTGAGCGAGACCATTCGTAAAAAAGAAATCGGGAATTCGTCTGGTAATGCACTCAGTGTCGAGGGAAGGGGCAGGAGTAAGTCAAAGGAAGGCCATAGTAAACATGGTTGATCGAAATGAAAAGGGCGGAAAAAATCTCAAGGCAAAAAGGAGGTCATTTATTGAGACTGTGGTGAAAAAGGACACTTTAAGAAGGACTGCCCTAATCCTAAAAAGAAGAAAGGCCAGAAAAAACATAAGCCCCATAAAGATGATGATTTTGTATGTTCTGCGGAAGACATTGGTGACGCCTTAATTCTTAGTGTGGATAGTCCGGTTGACTCCTGGATACTTGTTTCTGGTGTATCATTCCACTCTTCTCCGAGCAGAGAGTTATTCTATTATTTCAAGTTTGAAAAATTTGAGAAGGTGTATCTTGCTGATAATAAAGCCTTGGAGATTGTTGGAAAGGGGGATATGTGTATCCAGATCTCAGGTGGGGGTAAATGGAAGCTTCAGGACGTCATATATATTCCTGACTTAAAGAAGAATATGATTTCTATTGCTCAGTTGGATAGCACGGGTTACAGGGCAGTGTTCGAGGAGAGTTCCTGGAAAATTGTGAAGGGAGCTATGATGATAGCATGGGGCACAAAATCTGGAACTTTATACAGTACTGCAGTGTGTTCGAATATGGTTGCTATAATTGATAGTACATCGAGCTCGAGTATGTGGCATAACAGACTAGGACACATGAGTTAGAAGGGGATGAAGATGCTAACTTCAAAGGGGAATCTACAAGGTTTGAAATATGTTAATTTCGGTTTTTGTGAGACTTGTGCTCTGGGAAAGTAGAAATGAGTTAGTTTCACAAAGGCTAACAGAGAACCAAAGGCAGAACAATTAGAACTAATACACACAGATGTGTGGGGGCCATTTGTAATCTCCTTTCTTGGTGGTTCGAGATATTACGTTATCTTTATTGATGACTTCAACAGAAAGGTATAGGTTTACTTTCTAAAACATAAGTATGATGTGTTTATCACCTTTAAGAGGTGGAAAGCTGAAGTTGAAAATCAGACTGGGTTGAAGATTAAATATTTAAGGTATGATAATGCTGGAGAGTATAATTCTATAAAATTCAAGAAGTTCTGTGTTGATGAGGGACTCAGGTGCACCAGGATAGTTCTTGGCAAGGCAAGACAGAATGGAATTACTGAAAGGATGAAGAAAATGTCGAATGAATGAGCAAGAAGCATGAGGCTACATGTTGGGCTGCCAAAAACGTTTTCGGCAGATGTAGTGAGCACAACAACATACTTGATAAATAGAGACCCTTCAATTCCTTTAGGTTTCAAGATGCCAAAAGAGGTTTGATAGGGTAAGGAGGTCAAGTTTACTCACCTGCAGACTTTTGGGTGTGCTGCCTATGTTCATGTTGATCCAAAGAAGAGAGACAAACTTAATGCAAAGGCTTTGAAGTGCTATTTCATTGGGTATGATTCAGATCAGTTTGGATACAGATTTTAGGATGACAAGAATAGGAAGATCTCGAGACATCGTGATGTGACATTTTATGAAAATGTCCTTTATAAAGACAAGTTTAGGGTGTCATATGAAGATGCAGAAGAAGTGGGAGCTGAGATTCAGTTATCGAAAAATCCAGAAAATATTGTTGTAAAACCAGAAAAGCAGCTAGTCACAGCTGAGCTAGTGTTGAGGAGATCTACCAGGGTTATCAGGCCACCAGATAGGTATTCAGCATCTTTGCATTATTTGTTGTTGACTGATGGAGGAGAACCATAATCTTTTGATGAGGCTTTTCAGGTGAAGGATTCAATTAAGTGGGAGCAAGCCATGGATGATGAGATATGGTCACTTGAGAAGAATGATACTTGGGAGTTAATTGGGTTGCCTGCAAGGAAGAAAGCTCTGTTGAACAAGTGGGTCTACAGGATCTACAGGATCAAGAATGAAACTGATGGAGCAGTTATATTTAAGGCTCAGTTGGTGGTTAAGGAATATTTACAATGGAAAGGTATTTACTATACTGAAATATTCTCTCCTGTTGTGAAGTTAACTACAATCAGAATTTTGTTGATTATTGGTGCAGCAAAGAACTTGCACCTTGAGTAGATGGATGTAAAAACAACATTTTTACATAGGGATATGGAGGAAGAAATCTACATGCAGCAACCTGAGGGATATGAGGTTCCTAGTAAGGAAAATATGGTGTGTAAGCTCAAGAGGAGCTTTTATGGATTGAAGCGGGCTCTAAGACAATTTTACAAGAAGTTCGACTCTTTCATATTCAAAAATGATTTTCACAGGAGTGAAAAGGATTAGTGTTGTTACATCAAGAAGTTTACTGATTCTTTTATTATTTTACTCTTGTATGTGGATGATATGTTGATTGTAGGTTCAAGTATGGAGGAGATAAATAATCTTAAAGGTAGACTGTCATCAAAGTTTGAGATGAAAGATTTGGGTGCAGCAAAGCAGATCCTAGGGATTAGGATTTCCCGAGATAGGTTAGCTGGAATTCTAAATCTATCCTATGAGCAATACATTGAGAAGGTGTTGTCTAGGTTCGGAGTTAATGATGCTAAGTCAGGAGCACGCCTTTGGCTAACCATCTCAAATTGTCAGAGGAGCAATCACCTAAGACAGCTGAGGAACGTGAGCATATGACAAAAGTGCCTTATGCTTCTACAGTTGGGAGTTTGATATATGCTATGGTTTGCACTAGGCCTGATATAGCATATGCAGTGGGAGCTGTGAGCAAATACATGTCAGATCTAGGGAAAGAGCATTGGGAAGTTGTGAAGTGGCTTCTGAAATACTTGAACGGAACAATTAACACCTCACTTTGTTATGGGAATGGCAAAGTAGTACTTGAGGGTTTTGTTGATGCTGATCTTAGTGGAGATGTGGATTCAAACAAGAGTACATCTGGGTATGTCCACACTATAGTTAGGATAGCAGTGATCTGGATGTCTAAACTTTAGAAATGTGTCTTTATGTCATCTATAGAGGCTGAATATGTTGCAATAACTGAAGCTGGTAAGGAGATGATATAGTTGACAGATTGCTTGGAAGAGTTAGGCAAGAAGCAGAATGACAAGGTTCTCTTTACTGATAGTCAGAGTGCCATATAGCTGGTGAAGAACCTAGTGTATCATTTGAGAACCAAGCACATCCGGCGCATGTACCACTTCACTTGCAGTTTGGTGGAAGAAGATAAGATATGTTTTAAAAAAATTGATGATGCTAAGAATCCAGCAGACATGTTGACTAAAGGTGTTGATATGGGAAAACTGGGATTGTGCAAGGCCTCAGTTGGTCTTCTACCATAGCGTGAGAGATGTTACGGCTAGGTGAGTTTGTTGGGTACATTGACATGGAGGATGAAGATGGTTGGATTGACTGGATCACTCTCCAAGTGGGAGAATTGTTGAGATATGAAACCTGATAATATATTTTGGACTGTATACCGGGCCCACAATCGCGGAAATATGTTATATCTTTTGTATTCTTCTGGGCGTATAAATATGTTCTATTCTCTTAGCCTATTTGTCATTTAAAATATTCAAAGTGAAATAAAACCCTAGCCACTGTAGATGTAGCCAAACATTGATGAACCACGTAAATTTGTATGTTTCTTTATTTTCGCACTTGTTCTTTTGTTATTGAACTGATGGTTCGTAACATTATACATTGTTTCAGACCAAGGTGAATGAAGGATATCAACCATGAATGTGGATGTATGGAAGTTCACCAGCATAACAAGCTTGAAGGAAACAGACAGTTGTGAAACTTCTAGTTCTGAAGCAGCTAAGTTTCAGTTAAATAAGACTATACATAACGCTTTATTGCTTTAAAATACGTGAGACTTGAAACAAGGACCATGTCTTTTTCGTCATCTATTTTCTCTAACTCAAAAACTCTGTTATGCGTCGCCTCAAAACAAGGTGGGTTGACGACCAAGCCTTCTGGGTACTCCAAAATTCTGATACGCTCTAATTTCACCATCCAATGTGGCTGTCACAATTACCAAGCCCCATGCTGATGACTGCACCGAAGATGAGTTGCTTCCACCCTCGAACCATGGTGAGGGGAAAGACCAAGAAAATGATGGAGTAGTTGAACTGGAAACGGAAGGTGAATCACCACACCTTATTGATGAAGAGTTAGAAGCGAATGACTCACCGATGCTGGAATCAGTACGAGAGATTTGGGATGGATCTTCTTCAGGGGAAGTTGAAGCTTTCTCAGCTTTCTCGGCTTTCTCAGCTTTCTCTGTGTTGTTATTCTTCTTTGGAAGAGGTGGCAACTGTCGCTTGATGTTTGTTGGTGCAGGACTCTCTTCCCTTGGTGGTGACTCCTGTGGTAAAGGAGGAAGATGTCTCTTGCTATTTCCAATACCATCTTCTTTTGTAGGTGAGGAACAGGATGCAGAGGTTTGTGTTGTTGGAGTAGAGGAACGTTTTGAGTGCCTTTTTGATTGCAGGTCCATTGATGGTGGCTCACCCTTCACAGTACCATTCCATGGGATTGCTACTGATACATCTTTGCACTGAAAGCTCTCATGGGATCGGGTAGCAATCACACTCTTGGACTTTCCGATGCCCGATCGAGGTTCATCACGCCTCCACACGTATACATGAGAGTCCTCACTTGCACAGATTATATATTTCCCATCTGAACTGAATGAAGCTGAAATTTGACTGTTGACGTTTCTGAAACCTGTTAAACCAGAAAAAATGCTTTAAGATATCGTTTGACCAGATAATAAAAGTGAAAGAATGCTTCTGATATTTGGTGCTTACCTTGGAACTTATGTACAAGTTCTGTCCCATCTAAAATTCTTATGCGAGAATCCGCGGAAGTAACCAGAATTTCAGATGGATTAATGGGGGAAGGCTGTTTAAGCATGACATAAGAGTAAGAAAAGTAGTCTTAAGAAAGCTAAACTATGAAAGAGTAAGGAGAGATGTATCAGAACTGCAATGACAAGGATTAATCACCTGGAAACCTGTGATCTTTTTTGCCTGAGACCGTTTCTTATGCAGTACATCGATGTTGTCCTTAAGACTCAGTTTGTTATCTGGTTCATCAAATGAATACGATCAGTTGTTGAATGGGAACATAATAGTTGTGTAAGTATTGCTCTTCAAATCCATGTATAATCAGAAAAATAACAATGAACTAGCCATTGGTACTGAATCTATTCATAATGCTGGAAAGTTGAATATGTGAAAAGTTCAGCAGGAAAATGCATTACCCTCAGCACTGTAAATCCGACAACTCCCTTTATGTGAACCAACCAACGCAGCCTTCAATTAAGAAACAAAGGGAAATGCAAGCTAATTAGAAAAGTTGATGATCTCAGACTGTGTAGTTCAATGGAAAACCAAGACAGAAGAGGAAACAGCTCAACCTGGCCATCAGGGGTGTAGCAAACAGAAGTGACCATTTCATGAAGATCAGTCCAATCCACAAGTTGCCTATCTGGTACCCTCCATATTCTAAGCTTTGCATCAAGGGAGCCACTTATGAAGTAGTTATCATCCATGGGATTGAACCTTATGCAAGTTACTGCAAAACAAAACCAATCAAGATAGACTATAGATTGCAAAAATAATCAGTAAGACCCAATTCAGGATTCTGAGGAACGATACCGTAATCATTGTGAGCAAACAGCTTTAGACAGG
Source organism: Erythroxylum reticulatum (assembly GCA_025504915.1). Lineage (NCBI taxonomy): Eukaryota > Viridiplantae > Streptophyta > Magnoliopsida > Malpighiales > Erythroxylaceae > Erythroxylum > Erythroxylum reticulatum. The sequence goes on from JANSVA010000004.1 coordinate 37,662,675, forward strand.
TCTTGGTTTCGATGTCCCATAATCTAACAGTTTTGTCCATTGAAGAGGAAAGCAGTTGCTGCAAATGCATTAAACCCAATATCAATTCAGTTGGATGTTTCTTGTAAGATAGTCTCTGAGAACCAAAATTCATGTCTTCATTAAGGTCGCAAGACCTTGTCATAAATAATTCTTGCAATTAAAGAAGTTCAAATAGATGGGTTGAGGTAATAACCTGAGTTCTGGACCAAGACAAGTCCAAGACATCATCAAGATGACCATTGAAAGAACAGTATGGTTTCTCTGACAAGGAGAATACAGTTTCTGGCACATGAACATATTCTGGAATTGCATTCCCTTTCCTGCTAGAGGAACCCTTTTTCTTCTTCTTTTTCTCCGATGGAAGCGGTGTCACATCTCCCAAATTTGGGGTTGAACTACTCAATGATGGATGGAGTGGGGTCAAACCACCTTCATTCAACGACATGATCTCACATTCTTGCACTTCCCATATGTGAATGGTCTTGTCCTCACCACCACTAGCGAGAAATTTAGCATCCGTACTAAACTTGATAGTCCAAATCGATCCTTGATGAGCCTGTATCTCTTGACAGAAATGCAGTGCACTTAGCTCCTTATGCGATTTTCCTGTTTGCCGAACCTTAATCCACCCTGATGGTGAAGTGTTGTTCTTGCTCGGTTTTGTCTCTGGTATTACTGGAATCTCTTTATCAGCTGTCTTCGAAGCAGACATTGACATAGAATGAGCAACACCCTTAATATTCTTCAATATAGCAGCTCCTCTTCTCTTGCTCATTCTCAAGCTTTTTGAAAGATATGAATTTGCAGTCATCTTCCTATCATTTCCATCATCGCCATTCATCGTCGTTTCTCTTCTCATTAGCTCTTTAACAACGGGTGAATGCCCCACGCACTTTTCGAATTCCTCCATTGTTAACTGCTTTCCTGTTTGAACATCGCTGAGCCTATTCCAAGCACCATCTTGACTATACTCATTAACGATGAACTCTTTACCCGTATCCAAGTTCTTTATTAAGAAAAAAGCGCCAAAACGACTATTGGATATCGCCGTCGTTAATCCACGACAATGCCTCGCCGTTGTTCCATTTCCTCCATCTTCATTTGCAACTCTGACCGAATCCTGATAGGAACACACTCTTGACTGCGATACGATGATCATAGAAGATGTCCTCGTAAGTCGTTGTTTTGAGAACAAACCTAGAACCTCTTCTTTCCTCCGCTTATCAACAGAAAACGCTTCTATATCACTATCTGACCGGGAACGTACAAGCACTACCGGGGACGATGAAGTTGCCGGAACATCACCTTCTTGATGATGATGCTGATCCTTGCTATCGTTTTTTTTGGCTGAACCTTGACAACTCGCGATCTTCCTCGAAACCGCGCGAGTCAAGTCTTTGCTTGCCATTCTCAGAAGCTCTTTCTCTTCCGTCAACCCCATGCCTTGAAAGAGACGTTTACGTCTCTCCGTGATTGATCCAGGAGCAGCCATCCAGATGTCGTAAACCGGAGATATTCCGGCTGAGGCTGGGATAGACGCCGCGACGCCAAGGTTGCGGAACTCGGTGGTTGACATGGTGGAGGCAAAAGACATGCGAGCGTCGTCGAAGTCGTTATCCTCGTCGGACCCAGAAGAAGCTAGGTCAAGAGGCACAGCCGATGACATTCGCTCGCTGGTCTCGAAGAACTGATCTTCGTCGTCCATGTCGTTGTCCCCGAGAGCATCCCAGTTCATGGTCAGCGTTTTCTTGCGCTCCATGTTGGCACATTCGATGGCAGAAACAAAACACAAAGAAAATCAAGAACAGTACATCAAAAAAGACTTCTTCTTTTTAGTCTTCGACAGTGTTCTTTTCGATTTGACAATTTTTTTTTTTTAGGATAGCAGAGAAAATGGAATTGGAGTGGAAGAGAGTAAAAGAAGGGACGTGTTGAAGGGTCGTTACGCAGAGAAGCTTGTGTCAAAATAGAAGAAACGGTCAAACATGGTGTCATCAGTCATTCCTTAAACGACATGTCTTCACGTCTTTCGGACATAATTGCTCGCAAAACATCAAGATGGGTCTAATTGCATGCATGTGTTTGTGGCCTTGTCCATTGTTTTTGCTACATGCCATCTCCACTCATGTCTTGCCAACTACTGCCCCTCTTTTGTTTATTTATGAACATGCTGAGTTGTTGCATAATTATGATTAAGATTATGTAGGTAGAATACGAGATTCTTGATAGTAAATATTATTCAATTTGAATTAAATGATAATGAATTTTTTAATACTTGACAATATGTCGAAAAAAAAGCATTAAATAAACCAAAGTTTTTAGTAGTTTTATAATTATTGCAACGATTTTGTAGAAATTCATTTGGATATAGGAACTAAGAATGAAATTAAACAATAACAATAATAATAATCTCAGTGAAAGTTCGCTGATATGTAAAGTCTAGAAGGTCCAATAATAAATAATCTTACTTCTAATTAATTGAGAGATTATTTCCGATAAAAATTAAAAATAAAATTAATTTCACTAAAAAATGTTAGGGATAAAGTGGATGAAAGTTTCGATAATGAACACTATTAAAAGTTAGATAATGAATGTCGCCAATAGTTAGGCTCTAAATTAAATTACGGTGTTTGCCTAAAATGATTTATGATTTATGCCTAAAATGATTTCATTTATATCCTTACGTAGGAAAGAATTAGTCTTTGATGGAGTTCAACATATGAAAATCAGATTATGGTGTTAGAATTTTGGATTTTGCACCATTTGTATACATAATTATAAATACTTGTGGACTTGTAAACGTATATTTATTGAAGTAAATAATAGTATACATATTTTTGTTATAAAATTTAAGAATTTCATTAAAGTAATATATTTTTTTAGTAGTTTATATCATCTAACATAAAAGTGTAAGAACTAATGTATAAATATATGTGTTTAATTACCAATTAATTATGAACTAAATTGGTAACTACACACATAAGTTTTATAAAATAGGTGTGGTCCTTAATTGACGTATTTAAATAATCTAAACATTTTTTTTAGGTTGACAACAGTTCCTATCTACTGTGTTGTGGAAACTTCGGTTAATTTCCACCAATAACAACAAATTTACCTTTGGTACTATTGCTTATCTGAATAGAGTATGAACGATTATAATGAAAAATCACACTAGATAAATTTTTAAGAAAGACTGGAGGGGTCACAAATGATTCCACTTAAAATTTAACCTCCTAGATAGAATTTTCCCAGATATTTAATTTAATAGCACAATAATTCACTACAACTATACCCAACAATAACTATTAAATAGACAGATGAAGAACGCCATAATTTAACAAGGTTTGGCCAATTATGCCTACTTCCTCGAACACTACTAAATTGATATTTCACTATTTTCAGGAAATAATACAAGTAAGATATTACAAAAGGAGAGAAGGAATTTTTGTCTTAAGGAAAGACAAATTTGGGATGATCAAAAATTAAAAGGAGGAGGGTTGTTTTATAAGTAAAACAACATCCTATAAATATATAATTTCTCAATGTGGGATTGTGGGATAATCCGCAATATTTGACTACTCAACAGAAAAATATGGTGACTATGTTCTTAGGCTGTATGGAATTAGACTTTGGATTAAGAGAGCCACATCCTACACCTCTTATAGATCAAAGCTTTCTTGAGAATAGGATAGTCTTTGAGAGCTCTAACCATTTAAGTCTTATAATCATGAAAAATGTAATCCTAGAGATCTTTTTGGGCATCGTGGATAAGGAAACATATGTCAAATGGTTCCTTAATACCCTTAAAGAGTGTTTTGCCAAAAGCAATAAGGCGTAGATAAGTGCAACTCTAAGAAAAATTGCCTCCTTAAGGCATAAGGGTAATGAGAGCATAAGGAAGTACACATCTGAAATGTTTCATCTTGTGAGAAAACTTAAGACACTAAAGATAAAGCAAGCCTCTCTCGTTACTTTTATACCTCATGGAGACAAGTTTCTTTAAAGCTACACTTGTCTCCACCTTAAAGCTACACTTATTTGCGCCTTATCACTTTTGGCAAGCAATATAACATCCATATATATGACCAAGAAAACAAATCTACACGCACTAAACTTATGGTTAACACATCCTTTAACAAAATTAACTTTAAAACTAAATGAGAGAACAACATGATGAAATTTTAGTAACATTGATAGTAGTTAAAGAAAATGGAGAATAAATCTTGCATAGAGTATTGTTTGAGAAGAAAATATATGGCAAATGTGTATTTGAATCTATAAGCGAGAAATGGAATAGTTCCGACAAAGAACAAAAGAGTTATAGGGAAAACAATCTTCTTATTTATAGAAACGGTATGTAGGATTAGGGAGTCAGCCCACTTTCATGGGAGATCTTCATCATGGATCTAGTAAGGGAACAAACTCATGGGCTTTAATACCACATTTCAACCTAAAACCTTAAAGCATTAGGTTTACATGTCTTTTCCACTTATATGTCCTTCACTAATTCCATCTCTTTCCAATGTGAGATTCCTAATCATACTTGACATCTTAACAATTTCCACCTCAAGTGTGAACTTCTACATTGGACTTGGGCTCCCCCTTGAGCGAAAGCCTTTTTCTTAGTAGGTTGAGTATATGGCATGATCAAGAGCCCTTCTACTCCACTGGTCTGGGCCCACCAGGAGTTTCCTTGCTCTTCTTTGTGAAGAGGCAACCACAAGATCCAACTATCGTCTCCATACTTGTCCTTTTCTGAACCGTTGGCTTTGATACCATTTGTAGGATTTGGGGAGCCACTTTCGTAGGATATCTTCATCATAGATCTAGTGAGAGAACATACTTATCTGCTTTGACATGGCATTTTAACCTAAAACCTTAAGGCATTAGGTTTATGGGTCCTTTCTGTTAGAGAAGTGCTCTAAAGGCAATCACCTTTAACACTTATTATACAAATATTTTTTATTAATAAAAAGGCTTTTTAGTTAATTTAATGTTCATATTCTTTATGAATTGAAAGTTATCTTAAATCGAATAAATGAAGTCCTTGATACATTATATAACATGAAGGAAATCATGATGAGATAATGATAATGTGATTCCTATCATATGTAAATATGTTAGTATCTAAATTATCCCTAGTCATACGATTAATGAGACGGGACATTATTAATTTGGACAGACTAGTACATTTTATACTCCTTGATCAGCTCAAGCAGTGGATCTCATAAGATGTAAGTATGAGTTGTTTAGAGTTAAAATGGGGATGCTTGCTAAAAGAAGTAAGAACATTAGATGACCTGCCATGAGACAATCATATGGATAATATATTATAGTGTCAATGATAATCTCATCGTAGCAATAGTACAAATATCCTTGGACTTGAGGTACTCAAGAATATCTTAGATACTAATAATATAATTTGACTCTATTCCTTGTTGCCATTTAGAGGTTGCTCATAGGGTGGTGATTGGGTACAACTTGAGATATTTGAAGGTAATTGAGTAGTTAATAAAGGATTCACCACTCCTGATAGAAAGAGATGATACCCACAACCTCTTTTTAGGGTCATTGCTTGAGAATCTTTGATTAGAGTGGAAATGTCATGAACATAGTATTAAGTGACATATCCAATTGAGTAATGAGCCTCGGGGACAAGAAATAACATCATTTGGGCTAGATGTGACGTAGTCAGTCTAGTGGGAGTTAGCAGTTTAACCATACTCTGAACCAAGTGGAGTACAGATGGTGAAAGGATGAATTGCACGGGAACATTGTCTATAGAAGGGTTCGTAGTCAAACCACAGACTTTCTGGTCAATCAAGGATCATGATATGTTGTTAGATACCACTCATAACTTGCTTGAATTAGTATTAATTCAAGTGGTTAACATAACTGAGAACCTAACACACATTGAAGATGCAAAAAATGAGTAAAATAATTTTGAATGGGTATCCAAGATATCAGAGATGTATGATTAAGCTACAAAAGTGTGGTAGTTTAGGGTCATTTGATTGTGAATCATATGACACATATGAATCTTGCTTATTAGGTAAGATGACAAAATTACCCTTTAATAAGCAAGATGAC
>JANSVA010000004.1:37668885-37694554 GCA_025504915.1 Erythroxylum reticulatum
AAGAGTTCCTTGCTATACTAAATATTTGGGAAGATGGGCAGTTGTGATTCATTTTTCCACCATTGAATTCTTTCAACAATCATCTTCCCAACACTCAAGAAAGAAGAGAAAAAAAAACTAACATTTCTAGGCTTTTGGATTATTGGAAACATAATGAGTAAAAATAGAAGCGTAAAACAGATGTATGACATAGCAAGAAGTAGCATATCAACAATCATGATATTCGTAGATATTCATATCATTATTCACAAATCATCAATAGCCAAATTGCAACACAGATTTACGACATCTTGATTTTAGCATGCATATAACATAAAAAAATTACCTACTCTGATACTAATGTTAGAAATAATCAAAATAAAATATAATCACATAGATCATGTTAAACATGATCTTTGCATATGCATGCAGAAAACAAAAATTACATACTTAGATTATTGTTGTAGTTCCAACGGTTAAAGAAAGCTTACTGCATATTATAGAAGTTTTTCTTAAAAAGATTTATCTTATCTTTTTGTTTTGTGGTTTTTAAATTAACTTCCTTTGGTAGTTATTTAAAGTATAATGACCATAATACCTCATGGGTGTATGTGATTCATTAAACATAAGTAAAAGATTGATATCAAACACATGTATATCGATTAACTTTTATAATTCTATTTTTAGTTATGGCATACCAAATATGCAGTAATTTATTTCATATTCCGATTCTTATTTTTTATTATCATTCTTATCTTTTCATTTTGATTATTTTATTACTGAATAACAAACTGATACTTTGAGGAAGATGCCTAATTATAAAACCAATTATAAAGTAGAACATTTAAATATATTTATGGAATTTATCTTTTTATAAAGAAAAGAAAATGCCTGCCACTCGATGAGAAGAACCAAAAGGATTGGATAGATGGGAGCCACTCTTTGTCTCTTCAATAGTCTTGTTAGATATAACTTATATGTTCTTCTATATCTCCATGAATTTAGGAAATTTTGCTTGCATTGTATTATTTGATCTACATACCAAAACTGATAACATTCGAGATTATGCAAGATTATATATGAAAGATTCTTTTTTGGCCTTCTCTTTAGCCCTATGTCTCTTATCTCCAGGAGGTCTTCCTCTAGCAGGTCTTTTCAGAAAACTCCATTTATTCTGGTGTAGATCTCAGGCATGCTTATATTTTTTTTGGTTTCAATAGGAAGACTTACCTCTCGCATTCAGAAACTTCTTTCCTCATTGAATTTTGAATGTTTCCAACTAATAATGCAATAGCTCACAAAAAACCAACAACCAGACTCAAAATGTTAGTACTTGATAGAATCCTTTAAATTGTTTATGTCACTTTCCTATTAATATGTTTAAGACAAATGCGATAAGTATCGTATTCTTGAAGTTAGTGTGCCTGAATTTATACCTTGCGAGTGAGATTTTCAATGCGATAAGTATCATATTCTTGAAGTTAGTGTGCCTGAATTTATACTTTGCGAGTGAGATTTTCTGTGCCATGTTTTCAATTCTTATTCCACAAATTTATAAGTGACATCTTAGAAGATCTCGTACTCCTACTTTTGTCGATGCTTCCACTACCTATTCTTTCAATATCAGAACATGTAATGTCATTCATTGTTGTGGGTACGATGTTTGTAAACTTTATGATCAATCAATCCTTCAATCAAACGGCTATAGTAGTATGCCGGTGAAATCAGAAACACGTGGACGGTTGATATTCGAAGAATCACTCTCAACTGCCTATAAATGAACCCATTTGCCCCATTTGCCTGCTCTTCTCATACAAGCTAACGATCATCTTCGCATATCTTCTCTCAAACATAGCCTTAAGTCTTTGAAAATGTCTGGCTGTGAAGGAAATTGTAGCTTTGGCAACGGCGGCAAGCGCGGAATCAAAACTTTTAAGGCTTTGAAAATGTTTGACAGCCGAGGAAACTGTAGCAGCGGAAGCAAAACTTTTAAGCCTTTGAAAATGTTTAAAAGCGGAGGAAACTGTAGCTGCGGCAACGGCTGCAAGTGCGAAAGTGGAACTTTTAAGCTTTTGAAAATGTCTGACAGTGGAGGAAACCGGTGCAACGGATATTGTTGATATCGACCCCACACGAATTGATTCCAGCAGAATAAACAAAGTTGACAGGGTGTTTGTCAAAAGGCAGCAATGAACAATAGAGAAAATAGAACAGAGAGAATACGAAGAAGTCACATGAACCACATCACGTAGTTGTAATATTCATAACTAGTTGTCCTTTTCACCTCTCGTATATATCTTTAATAGTATTGTAACAACTATATTTCTATTGGCCTGACACGTGGCTTTAATAATAATAGAAAATGAATACTTTTACTTTTAACATATGTGCATCGTTCACAGGTAGTGATCACAGGTCAAAATCCTCAAATCTCAATTCTTAAGGAAATGATTCTTTAGTCAATGATCAATTTTCCTTGCTGCATCAGTACTTCCTTCTCGAATTAAGCCTTGTCCCAAGGCTAAACTCTGGAAACTGCAGCTCCATATCTTCCATCCATCCTCACGTACAGTGAACTAGAACTTGAGCCTTTGGGCGATGAGCCTTCTTAATCAACCTTTTATTCAAAACTGCAAGAGGATGGAGCAGCGAACTGGAGCTCAATTCAGGAAGCTCATGTTGCACAGGATGTTTCCCCACCAACTTCTTGAGCTGTGAAACGTGAAAAAAGGGGTGTATGGCATCATTTGGTGGTAGTGGTAAGTGGTAAGCGATTGCCCCTATCTTCTCTATGATCCGGTAAGGCCTATAATATTTTGCTGCCAGCTTATGGAAAGGTTGAGATGCTACTGAGCCTTGCTTGTATGGTTGTAGTTTTAGATAAACCCAGTCCCCAAGCTCAAACTGTCTGTCTGTCCTGTGCTTGTTGGTTAGAGTATGCATTCTGTCCTGAGCCTTGAGTAAATTACTTCTTAGCAGCTTAATGACTTCCTCTCTTTCCATTAACTGTTGATCTAGAGCTTCAACAGTAGTATCTTTAGGAAAGTAGGGTATATGCAAGGAGGAGTGATCCCATGAAGAGCCTCAAAGGATGTCATCCTTATAGAGGTGTGGTAGTATTATACCACCACTCCTCTAAGGGCAACCATTTAGACCACTTGGTAGGCATGTCTCCAGTCATACATCTTAAATACATCTCTAGGCACCGGTTCACCACCTCTGTTTGTCCATTTGTTTGTGGGTAATACGAAGATGAATGACATAGCTCCACGCCCTGTAACCCAAAAAGTTCTTTCTAAAAATTATTAACGAATATGGGTCCCTGTCACTCACTATTGTGGATGGCATCCCATGTAATTTAAAAGAACCATTTTTCTTCTTTTTTTCTCCGATGGAAGCGGTGTCACATCTCCCAAATTTGGGGTTGAACTCCTCCATGATGGATGGAGTGGAAACCACCTTCATTCAACGACATGATCTCACATTCTTGCACTTCCCATACGTGAATGGTCTTGTCCTCACCACCACTACCACTAGCGAGAAATTTAGCATCCGTACTAAACTTGATAGTCCAAATCGATCCTTGATGAGCTCGTATCTCTTGACAGAAATGCAGCGCATTCAGCTCCTTGTGCGATTTTCCTGTCTGCCGAACCTTAATCCACCCTGATGGTGAAGTGTTGTTCTTGCTCGGTTTTGTCCTGGTATTACTGGAATCTCCGTATCAGCTGTCTTCGAAGCAGACATTGACATAGAATGAGCAACACCCTTAATATTCTTCAATATAGCAGCTCCTCTTCTCTTGCTCATTCTCAAGCTTTTTGAAAGATATGAATTTGCAGTCATCTTCCTATCATTTCCATCATCGCCATTCATCGTCGTTTCTCTTCTTATTAGCTCTTTAACAACAGGTGAATGCCCCATGCACTTTTCGAATTCCTCCATTGTTAACTGTTTTCCTGTTTGAACATCGCTGAGCCTATTCCAAGCACCATCTTGACTATACTCATTAACGATGAACCCTTTACCCGTATCCAAGTTTTTTACTAAGAAAACAGCGCCAAAACGACTATTGGATATCGCCGTCGTTAATCCACAACAATGCCTCGCCGTTGTTACATTTCCTTCATCTTCATTTGCAACTCTGATCGAATCCTGATAGGAACGCACTCTTGATTGCGATACGTGTTAAGTAACTATTTCACCACAATAGCTTAAGCTTTATCTGCAGCGAAAGACTTAACAGTGGGTTGTGCAGGCTCATCCTCAAGGAAAGCAACATCAACATTAGAAACCGCCAAAAAAAATTTAAGGAATCAAGTCGGTCCTCAAAATTGGTCCAATTCAGCTTAATCAAAGAATTTAAAGCTAGAAGTTGATACAAAGCAGGGAGATTTAGCAAATGTATCAACAACTAGCAAAATTGGGTAAACAACACAACCAAGTTCTCATGTAATTACAATTTTGCCTAAGGGTCCGAATTATAACACAGATCACCCAGAATATTAAATTATGCCTTAAAGCTAATATCGATAGGATATTGAAAACTTGAAGACATAATTCAATGAATTAAACAAAACATTAGAAGACATAATTCAATGAATCAAACAAAACATTAGAAACCACATCGATAAAGACAAATCGATAGGGTAAGTGCATCATTAACATAATATCTAATGTATACCCAATAATAACATAACAATAACATTTTGTAATAATTGGTCCCACGATAGGCGAGCTCACAATTACACAAAGTGAATGACAATAGTCCAATAACATTTTCCAAAATTGTTCCCATGGATACAGTTAGCACCACAATTGCAAAATTAATCATAGTAACCATATAATATAACATTATATGCATAAATTACATCCAAAATTAAATTTGGTGCATAACTACATAACATTGAGAGTATACAAGACCCCACAAGCCCAAATAATATTAGAAACAAGTACAAAAAATTTTAAGAAAAAATTCAGAGAGTACATTATATTTTTATTAATTTTAAAATTCGGGAAAAATAAAATAAAATTTCTAGCATTCAAAAAATTCCAAAAAATATCATAAAATAGAACTGGGCAAGTGGAGTAAACAGGAAACATTTGGGAAATAAAGGCCATCGGGGACACGCATCACCACTGCACGTGGGAGAAGACCAGTCGGATCGGGCTGTGTCTTCTCGACCCGAAAACCTGGTATTCAGGTCGACCGACCCAATTCACGACTCGGTTTGGAAAATCATGATATCTTGCTCAATTTTGATCCGTTTTCAATGAAATTGGCGTCAATAGATTCAAAATTTAACGATCTATTAAAGCCCTCAATCAATTTAACAAAAAAAGCTACTAAAAACCGTTCGTAAAAATCGAAGAGGAACAGTTATGGTTTGCATTTTTTTAGTTCTTGAGTTTTCAAAAGAAGACAACAAATTGGACAAACTTACCATAAGCTTTGACACCAAACTGAAACAAATCAACAACAACAAAAAATAATTTCACAAAAATAATTAACAAAATCGAAAACGAAATTCCATAAAAAATTAATATCTCAAAATTACTAAAAATTAGCAATCACAATTTGAAGGAAATTTAACACGAAATTACAGATTAATTTCATAATTAATCAATACAATTGATTAGCCCTAGAATTGCAACATACTAAATTCAACAATTGTATGGACAAATACCTTAAAATTGTAGAACAATTGAATCAATTGTTGTTTTCTGTGAAGCGAAGTGACAGAAACGCGGAGGATTCACTATTACTATTCCAAACCCTAATCAACAAAAAACCCATCTTGGATCGAGTGAGCTCGTAGAGAGTCTTTTTCAGCTGAGTCTGGTAACCCTAGCTTGTAACTCGAGAGGGGGCATGAAAGTGTTGGAAGTTGGGTGGGTTCAAAAGGGTTGGTTGAAAAAGACTATCTACGAGCTCACTCGATCCAAGATGGGTTTTTTGCTAATTAGGGTTTGGAATAGTAGTAGTCAATCCTCTGCGTTTCTGTCACTTCACTTAATAGAAAATAACAATTGATTCAATTATTCTACAATTTTCAGGTATTTGTCCATACAATTATTAAATTTAGTATGTTACAATTCTAGGATTAATCAATTGTATTGATTAATTATGAAATTAATCTGTAATTTCTTGTTAAATTTTCTTCAATACGATGATCATAGAAGATGTCCTCGTAAGTCGTTATTTTGAGACAAAACCTATAACCTCTTCTTTCCTTTGCTTATCAACAGAAAATCCTTCTATATCACTATCTGACCGGGAACGTACAAGCATTGTCGGGGATGATAAAATTGCTAGGTTCCGTCGTTTAACAGCACCTTTTTGATGATGATGCTGAACCTTGCTATAGTTTTTTTCAGCTGAACCTTGACAACTCGCGATCTTCCTCGAAACTGCACGAGTCAAGTCTTTGCTTGCCATTCTCAGAAGCTCGTCAACCCCATGCCTTGAAAGAGACATTTTACGTCTCTCCGTTATTAATCCATGAGCAGCCATCCAGATGTCGTAATCCGGAGATATTCCAATTAAGGTTGGGATAGACATCGTGACACCAAGGTTGCAAAACTCGGTGGTTGACATGGAGGCAAAAGATATGCGTGCGTCATCGAAGTTGTTATTTATTGACAATCCCTGTGTTTAGAGACACTCAAATCTAACTCAAACAAGGATATATATGGAGGAGAAAATAAATTTTCTTTACTGGAAAAAAAATAGTACAAAGACTCTCACCAACTTTGTATCACAACACTATTTTCCTCTCTTTTTCAACTCACTCTCTTCATTGTACAAACTCCTCACTTCATCTCTTTTTATATACACATCTCACATCAATGTAATAAAATTGTTACAAATACCTAATTAAAATACTCATAAATTGCACAACCATTCATCTTCAAATTCCATGAACTCTTTATATTCGTAACCCCATGAACCATTCGTATTCCTAACTCATGAACCATTCATGAATCATGTTTAACTTCCAACATCCTCCCTTAAACATGATTCTGGACATACTTTGAGCAGCAGTCTCAGTTTTTTGAAGACATTGATCTTGAGAGCCTTGGTAAAGATATTTGCCATTTGATCTTCGATCTTCACATACTTCACACAGATCTCCTTTCTTGAAATACAATCTTTGATAAAATGAAACCTTGTATCGATGTGCTTGCTACGATAATGAAAAACTAGATTTTTAGATAAAGCAATAGCCGATTTGTTGTCTATATTAATCTTTGTTGCTTCATCTTGCACAACTCCAATTTCATTAAGCAAATTCCTCAACCATATAGCATGATAGACAGAGGAAGTAGCGGCAACATATTCAGCCTTACAGGTTAAGAGAGTCACTATGGGTTGTTTTTTTGAATTCCATGTAAATGCAGTATCACCCATAAAGAATACAAATCATGTAGTGCTTTTACGATCATCTATATCTCTGGCCCAATCACTTTCACAATATCTTTCAAGTTTAAAACATTCAGAGAATGAATAAAACAACCCATAGTCAAGCGTACCTTTAAGATAGTGAAGAATTCTTTTTTGCAACCTTCAAATGTGTAGCACTTGGAGTTTCCATGAAATGACTCACTAAATCAACTCCAAACAATATATCTGGTCTTGTACAAGTCAAATATCTCAAACTGCCAATCAGGCTTTTGAAATATGTTGGATCAATAGATTCATTCTCTTCATATCTTGACAACTTGATCCCTATTTCCACTGGAGTTGCTGCAGATTTGGAATCACTCATCATTCCAATGTCTGTCATCTCAAATTCTCCAATCATCGCATTCTTGAACTCATTGAACATGCTTGGATTGTTTCCTGTGAAAATCAAATCATCCACATACAAAAAAACAAGTAATACATCACCATTTTTGTTTGTTTTGAAGTAAAGGGCATGTTCATATGGGCATTTCACAAAACGATTTTTCTAGAAATAGTTGTCTATTCCGCTATTCCACACTTTTGGAGCCTGCTTTAATCCATACAAGGCCTTATTCAATTTCAGAACCTTGTTTGCTTGGCCTTTTACAATGTAGCTAGGAGGTTGTTCCAAGTAAACTTCTTCCTCCAAATACCCGTTCAAGAAAGCGGACTTGACATCCATCTGGAAAATTCTGCATCCATATTGAGTAGCCAATGAGATAATTAATCGAATGGTCTCTAAACAAGCTACGGGAGTAAAAACTTCATCGTAATCAACACCTTCGCGTTAGCTGTAGCCTTTGGCTACAAATCGAGCTTTATGCCTCGCCACATCTTCATTAGCATTTTTTTTGGTCTTGAAAACACATTTGACTCCGATTGCTTTCTATCCTTTGGGAAGAGCTGTAAGTTCCCAAGTATTGTTTTTGTTAATGGCTTGAATTTCTTCATCCATTGCCCCCACCCACCTTTTGTCTTGACTAGCTTCAACAAAATCAATTGGTTCACTATCTACAAAAGGACAAAATAAGGTGAGATTATTTATCACTTCAGTTTCATTATACAATTCTCCCAAATTCCTCAAGCCACGAGGCCCAACAGGACATTCTTCTAATGATGTAGATGATTCACAATGATGAGGAGATGCAAGCATCACAGGTTCTTGATCTACTTCAATATTTTCTCCCATACTGTCTTCAACAAATGGAAAGAAAGCATAATCTTCTTTTTGTGTATTCCAATCCCACATAGCTTCCTCGTAAAATATGACATCTCTGCTTACAACAAGTTTTCCATTTTTTGGATTATAAAGCTTGTATCCTTTAGAACTTGAATCATAGCCTATGAACTCAAACTTTTCACTTTTGTCATCCAACTGCGTCCGTCTTTGATCTGGAACATGTGCATAAGCAGCACTCCCAAAGATTTTCAAGTGAGCAACACTTAGTTTCCATCCATTCCAGGCTAGTTGAGGAGTCATATTCTTCAAACTTTTGGTAGGACTTCTATTAGAAAGATACACAGCACAATCTACTACTTTGGCCCAAAATTCCCTCGGCGTTTGCTTACTTTTCAGCATGCTTCGTGCCATGTTTAAGATAGATCGATTTTTTTCTCTCAACGACACCATTTTGTTGTGGTGTGAATGGAACTGTGAGAGGCCTTCGGATTCCATTTTCATCACAAAATATTTTGAGCTCCCTTGATGTAAATTCTCCTCCCCTGTCTGATCTCAAAGCTTTTATAAAATACCCACTCACCTTTTCGACAAAAACTTTGAATCTTTTAAACACTCCAAACACCTCAGATTTTTGTTTCACAAAATAAACCCATGTTTTCGGCTAAAATCATTAATGAATAACATAAAAGTTATTCTTACCAAAAGAACTTGGTGTGATTGGCCCACAAGATCTGTATGTACAAGCTCTAGAGGCTCCTTCGCTTTTGAATAAGATTCTTTTGGAAAGCTTGCTAGATTGCTTGCCAAAAATTCATCCTTTACATAATTGATTTGGGTGATGAATGTAAGGCAATCCTTTCACCATATTCTCCTCTGCCAACAATCTTAAGCCACCAAAATTCAAATGCCCAAGTCTTAAATGCCATGTCCATAATGAGTCTTTCACACATGCTTTCAAGCACTTTGCAATATCAGTTTGAATATTCAATACAAACATTCTGTTTTTTTGTCAATGGTCCTTTAACAATTAAATTCTCATCTTGAGCTTTGAGTAAAAGACTATAATTGTTCATGAACATATTATAACCTTTCTCCATAAGCTGCCCTAAACTCAAAATATTATTTTTCATGCCAGACACATAGTAAACATTGGAAATAAATTCATGTTTCCTATTCTTCAAGCAGATCAGAATATTACCTTTCCCCTTCATTGGAATTTTTGTTGCATCTCCGAAAGTAATATTATCTCTTATCGATTCATCAAGCTCCATGAATAATGATTTGCGTCCGCACATGTGATAACTTGCACCGCTATCGAGATACCAAAAATTGATTTCGTTGTTCTCATCAGATTTGCATGCAAGAAGTAGTGTGTGCTCATTTTTTATCTCCTCCTCAGTATAATTGGCATTGTCTTCAACTTTATTTCTACATTTCCAAGCATAATGACCAAACTTATGACAATTGAAACATTCAATTTGGCTTTTGTCATACCTTCTATCATCATTTTGTCTCCCATTCGACCTTGAGTAATTCCCACGACCTCGACTTCGGCCTCGTGAGGAATTAGTATGCTGACAAACATCTTTATTTTTGTTATATCCTCCTCGTCCACGTCCGCGTGAACTTCCACGTCCATGACCTTTACCGTGACCTCGTCCTTGTCTATTTTGACCCTTTTCTTGATCATCACTTGTCTTAGTTGAAGCTTTGTTTGCAATAATTGCTCGATGGGCTCTTTCTTCCTCCGTAGAAGCTTTTCTTCATGGTCTTGTAAGGAACCCATGAGTTGATCAATTGTCATTAGGCTCAAATCTTTCGACTCCTTAATTGCTAGAATGATGAAATTAAATTTTTCATTAGGTGAGTGAAGAACCTTTTCAACAACTTGGCTATGTAGAATCTTCTCACCAAATCTCTTCATGTCATTCACCACTTTGAGAACTCTTGTAAAATAATCTGAGATGGACTCAGATTCATTCATGTGTAAGGCTTCATATTCTCCTCTCAATGTTTGAAGTCTTACTCTCTTCACCTGATTAACACCTTTATATGTGTTTTCCAAAATTTGCCATGCTTGTTTGACAGTCTTTGCCTTAGATATTTTTCCAAACGTTCCATCGTCAATTGCTTGATGGATTATGGTGAGAGCTTTTTGATCTTTTTTCCTTATATTACACAAAGCATCCCTTTGTGCCTGATTCAAAACAACTTCTTCTTCTGGTTCCACATATCCTTTATCTACTATCTCCCAAACATCTTGCGAACCCAACAAAGCCTTCATCCGAATACACCAAGTTGAATAGTTGTCTTTTATTAGACGAGGTACTTGAAATGGAACATGGTTACTATTGTTGGCCATTTTCTCTAATCTCTCAAGCTCTGATACCACTCTGTTGACAATCCTTGCATTTAGACACACTCAAATCTAACACAAACAAGGATATATATGGAGGAGAAAATAAATCTTCTTTACTGGAAAAAAACAGTATAAAGACTCTCACCAACTCTGTACCACAACACTATTTTCCTCTCTTTTTCAACTCACTCTCTTCATCATACAAACTCCTCACTTCATCTCTTTTTATATACACATCTCACATCAACGTAATAAAACTTTTACAAGTACTTAATTAAAATTCTCATAAATTGCACAACCATTCATCTTCAAATTCCATGAACTCTTCATATTCGTAACTCTATGAACCATTCATATTCCTAACTCATGAACCATTCGTGAATCATGTTTAACTTCCAACATTATCCTCGTCGGACCTAGAAGAAGATAGGTCAAGAGGCACAATAGATGACATTCGCTCATTGGTCTTGATTCATCGTCGTCTATGTCGATGTCCCCGAGAGCATCCAAGTTTATGGTCAACGTTTTTGTGTGCTCCATGTTGGCACATTCGATAGCAGAAACAAAACATAAAGAAAATCAAGAACAGTACATAAAAAAAGAGTTTTTCTTTTTTTGTCTTCAAGAGTGTTCTTTTTGATTTGACAATTTTTTTTAGGATAGTAGAGAAAATGGAATTGGAGTGGAAGAAAGGAAAAGAAGGGATGTGCTGAAGGGTCGTTACACAGACAAGCTTGTGTCGAAATAGAAGAAATGGTCAAACGTGGTGTCATCAGTCATTCCTTAAATGACATGTCTTCACGTCTTTTGGACATATTTACTCGTAACATTATTTTGCTACATGCCATCTCCACTCATGTCTTGCCAACTACTTCCCCTCTTTTGTTTATTTATGAACATGCTGAGTTGATGCATAATTATGATTAAGATTATGTAGGTAGAATACAAGATTATTGATAATAAATATTATTCAATTTGAATTAAATAATAATGAAACTTTTTTATACCTGCCAATATGTCGAATAAAAAGCATAAAATAAACCAAAGTTTTTAGTAGTTTTATAATTATTGCAACGATTTTGTAGAAATTAAGTTCGATATAGGAACTAAGAATGATATTAAACAACAGCAACAATAATCTCAGTGAAAGTTCACTAATATGTAAGGTTTAGGAGGTCCAATAATAGATAGTTTTACCCCTAATTAATAGAGAGACTATTTTCGATAAAAATTAAGAATGAAATTGATTTTACTAAAAAATGTTGAGGATAAAGTGGATGAAAGTTTTGATAACGAACACTACTAAAAGTTAGATAATGAATACCTCTAATAGTTAGGCTAAATTAAATTGTGGTGTTTGCTTAAAATGATTTATGATTTATGCCTAAAATGATTTCATTTATATCCTTATGTAGGAAAGATTCAGTCTTTGATGGGGTTCAACATATGAAAATCATATTATGCTGTTAGAATTTTGGATTTTGCACCATTTGTATACATAATTATAAATAAATGTGGACTTGTAAAGGTATATGTATTGAAGTAAATAATAGTATACATATTTTTGTTATAAAATTTAAGAATTTCATTAAAGTAATATATTTTTTTAGTAGTCTATATCATCTAACATAAAAGTGTAAGAACTAATATATAAATATATGTGTAAAATTCTTACGGCTTAATTACCAATTAATTATCAACTAAATTAGTAGCTACACCCATAAGTTTTATAAAATAGGTGTGGTCCTTAATTGACATATCTGAATAATCTAAACATTTTTTTTAGTTTGACAACGACTCCTATCCATTGTGTTGTGGAAACTCTGGTTAATTTCCACCAATAACAACAGATTCACCTTTAGAATTATTGTCTAGGTGAATAGAGTGTGAACGATTATGTTGAAAAAGCATACCATGTAAATTTTCAAGAAAGACTAGAGGGGTCATAAACGATCCCACTTAAAATTCAACCTCCTAGACAGAATTTTCCTAAACATTTAATTTAATAGAACAATAATTCACTACAACTATACTTGACAATACCTATTAAATAGACAAATAAAGAACATCAAAATTTAACAAGGTTTGGTGAATTATGCCTACTTCCTCGAACACTACTAAATTAATATTTCACTATTTTTCAGGAAATAATACAAGTGAAATATTACAAAAGGAGAGAAGGAATTTTTGTCTTAAGAAAAGAAAATTTTGGGATGATCAAAAACTAAAAGGAGGAGGGTTGTTTATAAGTAAAACAAACTCCCATAAATATATAATTTCTCAATGTGGGATTGTGGGATGATCCACAATATTTGACTACTCAACATAAAAAATATGGTGACTATGTTCTTAGGTTGCATGGAATTGGACTTTGTATTAAGAAAGCCACATCCTACACCTCGTATAGATTAAAGCTTTCTTAAGAATAGGATAGTTTTTGAGAGATGGATCACTCTAACCAGGTAAGTCTTATAACCATGAAAAATGTAGTCCCAGAGATATTTTTGAGCACTATGTATAAGGAAGCATATGTCACATGGTTCCTTAATACCCTTGAAGAGCGTTTTGCCAAAAGCAATAAGGTGGAGATAATTGCAACTTTAAGAAAAATTGCCTCCATGAGGCATAAAGGTAATGAGAGCATGAGGAAGTACATATCTAAAATGTTTCATCTTATGAGAAAACTTAAGACTCTGAAGATAAAACAAGTCTCTCTTGTTACTTTTATACCTCATCAAGACAAGTTTCCTTAAAGCTAAACTTGTCTCCACCTTAAAGCCACACTTGTCTGCGCCTTATCACTTTTGGCAAGCAGCATAACATCCATATATGACCAAGAAAATAAATCTACACGGACCAAACTTATGGTTAACACATCCTTTAACAAAATTATCTTTAAAACTAAATGAGAGAACAACATGATGAAATTTTGGTAACATTGATAGTGATTAAAGAAATTGGAGAATAAATCTTGCATAGAGTATTGTTTGAGAAGAAAAAATATGGCAGAAGTGTATCAGAATCTATGAGCAAGAAATGAAATAGTTCCAACAAAGAACAAAAGAGTTATAGGGAACACAATCTTTTTATTTATAGGAACGGTATGTAGGATCTAGGGAGCCTACTTTCATAGGAGATCTTCATCATGGATCTAATAAGGGAAAATACTCCTGGGTTTAACTCTACACTTCAACCCAAAACAATAAAGCATTAGGTTTACGAATCCTTTCCACTTATATGTCCATCAACAATGCAATCTCTTTCTAATGTGAAATTCCTATTTACACTTGACATCCCAATAATCTCCCCATCAACTGTGAACTTCCACATTAGGCTTGGGCTCTATCTTGAGCGGAAGCCTTTTTCTTAGTAGCTTAATTATATGGCATCACCAAGAGCACTTATACTCCACTGGTTTAGGCCTACCAGGAGTCACTTTGCTCTTCTTTATTAGGAGGCAACCAGAAGATCCAACTACCGTCTCAATACCCATCCTTTACTGAACTATCCTCTCTAATACCACTTATAGGATTTGAGGAGCTCACTTTCATGGGAGATCTTCATCATAGATCTAGTGAGGGAACATACTCATAGGTAGGCTTTGACACCACACTTTAACCTAAAACCTTAAGGCATCAGGTTTATGGGTCTTTTCTGTTAGAGAAGTGCTCCAAAGGTAATCACATTAACACTTATTGTACAAATCTTTTTGATTAATAAAAAGGATTTTTCGTTTATTTTATGTTCATGTTCTTTATGAACTAAAAGCGATCTTAAATCGAATAAATGAAGTCCTTGATAGATTACATAGCATGAAGGAAATCATGATGAGATAATGATAATAAGATTCCTATCGTGTGTAATTATGTAGTATCTAAATTATCCCTAATCATAGGATTAATAAGATGGGACATTATTAATCTGTACAAACTAGCACATGTTATACTCCTTGATTAGATCAAGCAGTCAATCTCATAAGCTGTAAGCATAAGTTGTTTAGAGTTAACATATGGATGCATGCTAAGAATATTAAGTACATTTGATGAGCTGCCATGAGATAATCATATGGATAATCTATATTAGTGTCAATGATAGTCTCATCATAGCAATGGTGCAAATATCCTTAGACTTGAGGTACTCAAGGATATCATAGATACTAATCATGTACTTTGACTCTATTCCTCGTTGTCTCTTAGAGGTTGCTCATGGGGTGGTCATTGGGTACAACTTGAGGTATTTAAAGGTAATTGAGTAACCAATAAAGGATTCACCACTTCTGATTGAAGGAGATGATACCCACGACCTCCTGTTAGGGTCATTACTCAGAAATCTCTAACTAGAGTGGAAATGTCATGAAGATAGTCTTAAGTGACATATCCAATTGAGTAATGAGCCTCAGGGATAAGAAATAACATCACCTGGGCTAGATGTGATGTAGTAAGTTTAGTGGGAGTTGACATTTTAACTATACTCTGAAGATGGTGAAAGGATAAATTGCACGGGAACATTGTCTATAGAAGGTTTCGTAGTCAAACCAATGACTTTTTAATCAATTGGGGTCATGATGTATTGTTAGATACTAGTCATGACTTGCTTGAATTAAGTGTTTATTCAAGTGATTAACATAACCAGAAACCTAACACGCATTGAAGATGTGAAAAATGAGTAAAATAGTTTTGAATGGGGATCCAAGATATAAGAGATGCATGACTAAGCTACATAAGTGTGGTAGTTTAGGGTCATTTGATTGTAAATTATATGACACATTTGAATCTTACTTATTAGGTAAGATGACAAAATTACTCTTTAATAAGCAAGATGATGAAATTACCCTTTAAAGAAGGGGTGGAAGTTTCATATTAAATTAAGTGGGATTAAAAACCACTTAATTCCCACTAACTCTCCATTGATGTTGGGGTTAGAGGAAGGCCAAAAGGTATAAGAAACATCAATTTTTATGCAAGTTTTGTGTGAAAACAAGAGATTTTTGGTGAAGTGTTCATCATCTTTTCTCACTCTTTATAAACACTCTCTCAAAGAATACATCACAAAGCTAACACTTTGTGTGTGTTCTAGCCATTCTTCCTAAGAGGTTTCGGGCTTCACTCTTTGCGTAGATATCATTAGAGATGTCCTCCTTTGTTCATTATGGTTTATGACAACCCAAAGAGGTGAAGACAACGAAGGATAAAGGAGATTGTAAGGTATAAATCTTAAGTTCATGTTTTGTTAAAGTTAAATCTAACGGCACTTGAAAGTTCTTGGTTTTTTTGGGTTTTTTTTTATATTTCCACCACTATTTTCTATTTTTGATGCATATGATGAACGATCAAAACCCAACAGTGTTATCAGAGCCATCTTATGCCTATTAGATGTAGTTTCTATGACATGTGCAATAGGATTGCATGGTTGTGACAGTTGAGGTTCTATTCTTAGAAAATTCGAAATTAAATTATGAAAAAAACTTTTCACGATTTTCTTTCACTGATCTACTCATGAGATGTTTTTAGATGGTTTTCTTGATTGAAAATTGATTTTAATGTGATTAAAATATTTATTTTTGAATTTTATACAATATGTATGAAAACTATTTTCCTGCAAAACATATGATGTTAGTTGTCTAAATTATTGAGGTTGAATAGGTTTTTCTTAGAATTTGATTCTGAAAAATTATGTAAACATATTTAGAATGTGTTTAATAATCTGGAAATTCTACATAATTAATTAAATTTTTTTACTTAATTTTATAATTAACTAAAATTATTTTAATTAATTTTTTAAACATTAAGTAGATTTGATCAATTTTGTTGAAATTAATGAAACTGTTTTGTTTGATAATTTTGTATGTGTATGTTTCAATTCTAGAACCTTAAAAATATTTTTATGTAATAAAAATGTGTTATTTTGATGTCTTATGCATGTTAAAATGAATTTGCTCAAAATTAGATATCTGGAAAAATTGTAGATGTCAAATTTGTCATTTTACGTGTCTAGGTGTAGTTTCGGTTGTCTTGATGATTTTGGGTGATTCCAAAATTATTTTGATGAACTTGAAACAACCTAGAGATTCATGGAATGATGATATGATGTTTTGAAAGTTTTGAAAATTAATGAATTAATTTAAGTGGAGTATTAAATTTTTTAGTATGACTAGAAAGTAACATGTGTGATAAAATTAAAGTGTTTAATTTTGACATAAAATATTAATTTTAAGGTGTATTAATTTTTGAATTAATTTCTAGAAATTGGAATTTAATTAATTTGATTAATATTAAATTGCAAATCGAAAGTACATGCAAAATTAATTTTAGTCGAGATTAAAATTAGAAACTAATTCGATTCAAGAGTTGAATTGACTTCCAAATTTTAAGATTCATAAATTGTCACAACCAAAACTTATGTGTTTAATTTGATGCGTTAGAGAATGCATATTAGGATTGTTTGGATTTGCATGATGGATGGTTATGGACTTAAGCCCAATATGATTGGGGTGTCCATATCATGTATATATATATATATAAGACCATCCTAGTTAGATGAGAGCTAAGGAGAAATCCCTCATTTAGAATATTAAAATTAATGCCTTTCATTAATATGATGAGAATCAGAGTTTTTTTAGAGTTAGGGTTGTTGGGCAAACCTAAGCCCACTTTACACAAATATGTTCGATCTATGAAATATGATTTTTAGATTAATTGGTCGGTTTTAACTAGAAGTGTTGATTTGTTGGTCAAAACCCAAGGTCAATATGGACAGAGGTGAAGTTGGGTAGTGTACATGAGATGTACATGCATCAAGAGTTGATAGCCTAATGTGAGTGCACACATTAATAGTTAATAGCACTAGATTTGATAGTTGCATTATAAATGCAATTGGTATGATCGATACCTATCGATTGACCTAAGGTGGCTTATTGGGCAAACCCAAGGTCATTCTTAAAGATATTGGATATCAATCACTAGGAGAACTTATATATATGTTCTCTCGGATTCATATAGAGGGTTATGGATTCGTGAGAAAATAATAGGAGCATTACTGCATATTATTAAAGTCCTAATTGTCATGCATTTACATACGGTCTAACACCATTTCTGTTTTTGAGATTTGGTTGCAAGAATTGACACTATGACCACTAGTGTGAACCTACGCTCACTCTTGGAAGCCAATAAATTGATTAGATCCAACTTCCTAGAGTGGTTTAGGAATCTTATGTGTATAAGGAGTTTAGTGGGAGTACAATCGTATTCCTTATGTTGTATATAGAAGACATACTACTAATAGGAAACAATGTCTCAGCTTTACAATCAGTCAATATTTGGTTGTCTAAGAATTTCTCCATAAAAGACCTTAGAGAAGCAACTTATATTTTAGGTATCAGAATATATAGAGATAGATCTAAGAAATTACTTGCTCTGTCTCAGTCTACATATATAGACAAAATGATAAAGAGGTTTAGCAAAGAGTAGTTCAAGAGAGTTTATCTTCCCTTGAAACATGGGATTACACTCTCGAAATTTATGTGTCCAAAGACACAAGATGAGAGGACTCACATGAAACATAGGATTACACTCTCGAAATTTATGTTTCCAAAGACACAAGATGAGAGGACTCACATGAATTTGATCATTTATGTTATATTATGTATGAGACCTGATGTATCATATGCTCTAAGTGTTACGAGCAGCTACCAGTCAGATCCTGAAGAGAGTCATTGGGTGACTGTTAAGAATATCCTTAAGTACTTTGAGGATGTATTCTTAGTATATGGAGAAGGAGATCTTGTTATGAGCAAGTACATAAATGCCAGTTTCCAATATGACAGGGATGACTTTAGTTCTCAGTCAGGATATATTTTCACACTGAATGGTGAGCTAGTCAGTTGGAAGAGTTCCAAATAATAGACAATTGTAGATTCAAAAACCAAAGCAGGATACATTGCCTCTTCAGAAGCAGTAAAGGAAGCAGTTCGGATCAAGAAGTTTATTATGGAACTTAGAGTGGTTCCTAACATTGTTGACACAGTATAGTTATATTGTGACAACAATGATGCCATAGCACAAGCAAAGGAACTAAGGTCTCATCAGAAATCCAAACATGTACTCAGGCGACACCATTTGATTATAGAAATCATTAGTAGAAATGATGTCAAGATAAAGAGAGTGCCTGCTTATTAGAATATTGTTGATCCTTTGACTAAGTCAATTCCTCAAAAGAGATATGAATCTCATGTACTCGGCTATGGTATTAAATACAAAGGCGATTAGCTTTAGTGCAAATAGGAGGTTATTAGAGAAGTGCTCTAAAGGCAATCACCAGCACTTATTGTACAAATCTTTTTCATTAATAAAAAGTCTTTTTCATTAATTTGATGTTCATGTTCTTTATAAATTGATAGTGATATTAAATTTTAATGAAGTTCTTGATACATTACATAACACGAAGGAATCATGATAATGAGATTCCTATCATGTGTTATTATGTTAGTATCTAAATTATCCTTAGTTATAGGATTAACGAGACAGGAAATTATTAATTCAGACAGACTAGCACATGTTATACTCCTTGATTAGATCAAGCAGTGGATCTCATAAGTTGTAAGCATGAGTTGTTTAGAGTTAACATATGGATGCTTGTTAAGAGTAGTAAGTACATTGGATGAGTTTCCATGAGATAATCATATGGATAATCTACTTTAGTGTCAATGATAGTCTCATCATAGCAATGGTACAAATATCCTTAGACTTGAGATGCTCAAGGATATCTTAGATCCTAATCCTGTACTTTAAATTCATTCCTCATTTCCTTTTAGAAGTTGCTCGTGGGGTGGGGATTGGGTACAACTTGAGGTATTCAAAGGTAATTGAGTAGCCAATAAAGGATTCACCACTCATGATAGAAGGAGATGATACCCATGGCCTCTCTTCAGGATCATTACTTGGGAATCTCTGACCAGAGTGGAAATGTCATGAAGATAGTCTTTAATAATATATCTAATTAAGTAATAAGCCTTAAGGACAAGAACTAAAATTACTTATGCTAGATATGACGTAGTCAGTCAAGTAGGAGTTGACACTTTGATCATACTCTGAACCAAGTGGGGTATAGATGGTGAAATGATAAATTGCACAGGAACATTGTCTATAGAAGGTTCGTAGTCAAATCATTGAGTTTTTTTATCAATTGTGTGTTAAGATGTGTTGCTAGATACCACTCATGACTTGCTTAAATTAAGTGTTAATTGAGGTGACCAACATAATTTGGAACCTAATTGGTCACATGTATTGAAGATTTGAAGAATGAGTAAAACGGTTTAGGATGGGGATCTAAGATATGAGAGATGCATGATTAAGCTACACAAGTGTTGTAGTTTAGGGTCATTTGATTATGAATCATATGACATGTGTGAATCTTGCTTATTAGGTAAGATGACAAAATCACCCTTTGCTAAGCAAGATGACAAAATTACCCTTTAAAGAAGGGGTGGGAATGTAATGCTAAATTAAGTGGGAACCACTTAATTCCCACTAACTCTCTATTAATGTTGGGGGTTAGAGGAAGGCCAAAAGGTATAAGAAAAATCAATTTTTGTGCAAGTGTTGTGTGAAAACAAGACGTTTTTGGTGAAGTGTTCATCATCTTCTCTCACTTTCTACAAACACTCTCTCAAAGAATACATCATGAAGCTAACACTTTGTATGTGTTCTCGCTATTCTTCTTAAAAGGTTTCAGGCTTCGCTATTTACATAGATATCATTAGAGATGTCCTACTTTGGTCATTGTGGTTTACGATAACCTGAAGAGGTAAAAATGACAAAGAATGAAGGAGATTGTATGGTACACATCTTAAGTTCATGTTTTGTTAAAGTTACATCTAATGGCACTTAAAATTTCTTGGCCTTTTGGGTTTTGTTTTATATTTTCACTGTTGTTTTCTATTTTTGATGCATATGATGTAAGATCAAAACCCAACACTTTCTACTTATATGTCCTTCACTAATTCCATCCTTTTCCAATATGGGACTCTTGCTCACACTTGACATCCCAATAATTTCAAGTCTTAAAGTTGTTACTATTAAGCATTAAACTACTATTAATTATGGTAGTCATAAAAGAAGCATTAACAATATCAGTTGTATAGAAAACAACATATAAAGCACTATCTACTCACATATATATGTAAGCATAACCAAATAGTGATTAATTATTTCAGTAACAATAAACCATCTCAAGATAACTGGAGTGACATTGAATCTAGTCTTTGGACAAAGAATTAACTCATAATTGGTTATCTTGGTGTAGTAATCAAGTATTGATGATAAGATTCAGTCAAGTGCTTAGCCTTGAGCCGATTTAGCACTCATAATGGACAACTAATAATCTTCACACACTCATTACCACAAGTGCATAAAAGTCTTTTCCAAACAACAGTCTTCCTTTGGGTTGACATGTTACCCGTATGAACTTACAAGTAAGAAAGGAAAGGGAAGATAGAGACTGAACACATGCAGAAAAGAGAATTGATGGAAAAGTCATAAAATTAAAAGAACATGTAATATTCTATTTGTTTATTATATAATCTAGAAATAATAAATGAAGGCCATATAATAAATACCCAATGAAGGTTATGAATCTTTCAAAGTAATGGAGCTTTATCACTAATTCACTGTTTGAAAAGCAAGTTGTGATGGAGTGAAGAGTGTGGAGGAAGTTGGTGGCTAGACTTTGAAGTAGAGGGAGCACACTGTACATTAAAGGAGGATCGCATTGGAGTTGGAGGCACACTAGAGGAGGAGTATTGAACACATTGAAGGAGAGTAAACTACATAGGCACTTTAGATTAGTTGAAATTAATCTACAATGCCTCATCGAATATATAACCTAAGAGAAGAGAAGGAGAAGCTTTTGAAATGTCAATCAACTTCTTGTTAGACTAGGTCGAGTTGAGCTCGGACGTGGGGGCTTGAGTTTGAGTCTGATCCAAAACTTGCCTTTTAAATATATAAGGTTTACGTCAGGCCTGTTGAATTTATATCGAATCAGATTGAGTCCGGGCTTATATATCATTCAAAGTTGTTTGTATGAAAAAAAACAAACACACCCACCCACCTTAATAATGCACGATCATAAAATTTTCACAACAAAGGTTGCTTTGGTGACTATACTTCTTCACCCAATCAAAGTAAAAAAAATCATACATACTTAATTTTAGAATTATTTGAAATTAATTACTAACCGTAAGTAGATAAAATATATGCAACACTAAATATAGATAAACTAAAGATAATTAATCCACATAAACAAAAACATAATAAACCAAATTACGAATTTGTTGCAAATAAATTATGCCTAATAATAAAAATGCCACAAAACAAAATTATTATTATTGAATAAAAATAATTTTTATGCCAAAAAAGAAATAATAATAATAACAATAATGTTATTAATTTTATTACGACAATTAACAAAGATAGCCTATTGTAATCAAATATATGACAGAACTATGGAAACCAAATAACATGTGAGCCAACAAATGCTATACTATGGATTTTAAAAACTTGAGTCCGTTAAAACCAAATTGACCACCAAATGTAAATTGAAGGCGTATGTCTTAAGGGGCCCACTTGTAATAACAAGTAATAAGGGGGTGCTTGTTTCATAGGTTTGGGAATGAATAATGGGTATGGAATGAATAATAAGTAGTTGGTTTTATATTATGAATATAGAAATAGTGTTTTCATATCGGACTTTCGGGGATTAGTCTATACTCTCGAAATATAAGAGGAATGAGTCTCATTCTAATCCAGGGTTAAGTGTCACAGATGTGACAGTCTTTGTCACGCTTGTCATGCTTGTGATTTATTTATTTTTTAATTAAATGTAATTAAAATATAATTAAATGATTCAATATAATTAATTAATTAATTAATTAATTAATTAATTGACTTATAATCAATATCATTAATTAAAATATAATTAATTATATATTTTTCTCTATTTAGCAATTAAAAATACTTAAAATATATTAAAAATTGATGTAAAATAATTTTTTAACAATTTTTTATTTCTCAAAATTTTAATAAAATTTATTTCTCAATATTTTTAACAAACCAACAACTATCAATGGTAATAGTAATCATTAATTCCTTTTAACCAATCTTCATAATTATAATGATTATATCTATTCTCATTCCTCACTATATTCAGGGGGTGCTTGCTTAAAAGGAATGGGAATGAGTCAATGGGTAAGGAATCAAAAACTGTCACAGGCGTGACACCAGTTATTTTCTTTTTATAAATGTTCAATTAAATATAATTAATTAATTAATTAAAATATATCTAATAATTAATTACAATGTAATTAATTAGAATATAAATTCATTAATTAACTAAAATATAACAAAATTTTGTTTCCAATATTTTTAACAAACCAATCATTATCAATAGTAATAATAATCATTTCTTCCTCTTAACCAACCATCATAATTATAATGATTATATTCATTCTCATTCCTCACTATATTCATTCTCATTTCTATTACCGTTCTCCTATGTGAACCATTCACCCTCATTCCTATTATCATTTTCCAATTTGAACCAATCACCCCCTAAGATTCATCCTTTTGTTGCATAGTTGTAAACCTTTTTCAAGAATCTACAACACAATTTCATCACATAGGTTTTATGTTATTATGGCTGCATTAATACTAAATTAAAGTAATAAGAATAATTTATACATATAAAGAGTTACAAATGAAGAACATGGTGAATAAATCTTGTCTAGAGTATTGTTTAAGAAGAAGAAATATGTCAAAAGTGTACCTAAATCTATGAGTAAAAAATGAAAGAGTTATGACAAAGAAAAGGTTTCAAAATCTTGTGATTGAACAAATTTGCACAAAATGGTAGGTCAGAATCGTTGTCAAATTGAATAAAATAAATTGTTCAAAGAGATTACAGTCATTTTATAAAACTTATAAGTGTAATTACTGATCTAACCTATCATTAATTAATAATTACCTCCAAAAAATTTTATCATATGTTTATATATTAGCCCTCACACTTTTACATTATATGATATGAATCATTAAAAGAATTGGATTACTTCTACCGTGTCCTTAAATCTTATAATAAAAATATTTATATGATTATTTGTTATAATATATTTGCTTTTACACCCTCTACGGTGCAGCAGGACAATAGGATCCGACCCTAAAGTTAACGTCTTTTTCATAAACTTTAGTGCACTCTAAAAGATATAATAAGAACTGTATGAAGAAAAAACAAAACAGTAGAGGAAGAATGCAGTAGAAAAATCTACATCGGATGGAGTAATGTGAGAAGCAAGAAAGAAATTTGGGTAAAATGTGTATCCAGAGAAAATGGAAAGCACGATAGCTAGAAAGGAGAAGCATGATAGAAGAACAAATGAGTGTCTCATTTATATATAGAAAGAGAGGAGAGCATTATATAAAAGACATTAAATACATTTAACGTATTATGGTGAACGTTGCATAATAAAGGAGGTAATAAAATCATGGACGTTATTGATAGTAAACAGTAAAACGTTAGGAATGTTAATAATAAAAGGAATGAATGTTATGGTAACTGATAAGTGTTAGAAATTTGGGTTCAAGTTAAATGACTTGAGGCTTGAAAAATGACTATCTTTAAGGAAATATTTGCCCCCACTATGCTGCAGAGTTTTGACAAATTTCCTTCTAGGATATAACAAGCCTAATGTTCTCTAAGACAACCAAATCAATAGGGAACCAAAGATGAACTTCAATTAAGAATGAATATGATAAAGATGAAGAAGAAAAGATTTGATTGTGTATTAACCATGAATTGGATGTTAAACCAACCTTATATAGACTTAAAGACACCCATTCATAATGTCTATAATTATTCATGGCACCTCTTGGGAAAACATGTGACCATTTATGAATTGAAAAGACATGTCTTTTCATTTACACTTCTTCATTCCATTCCTTACATTTCAAACTATTTTCCAACAATCCCCCACTTAGTTTGTAATGCAAGATTAAAGACATTTCATGTGTTTAAGAGGTATCTTTCAATTTGAACCTCTTATTAGTATAAACACTTCAAAGTTTTAACGAAATTTAGGTGGCATGGAAGCTTTGAACCTAGATTCCTATGTGTTAGAACTGAAAATGCTTACACATGAAACCTTCATTCTTCTTAGAAATTCATTTAATAACTGCACTTTATGGCCTTGTGCTACCTCCTAGAATTCATGAACATTTACAAGATCTATTCCTTGTTAAAGCATCACCACTTCTATGTTCATATAAGTGAAGACCATTAAGAATTTCTTCCCTCTTAACTCTTCATTAAGAGTGCTTAACACTCACCCTCCTCTAATACTAATCATTTGACTCTTTTAGGATCAAAATTAGTACTTAGTCCCTTGCTTATAACTTGTTGTTACCATTGAACTTTTGATTAGTGATGTGCTAGGAAAAGTTAGGTTTCCATTACAAGAAAATCTCTCGAGAGACCCTTTGTTGATGTGCTCTTTATCAAATCTCTTGAGAGACCCTTTGTGAATGGATCCACCAGGTTATCACAAGATTTGACATATACGATGGCAATAATACCATCTAAAATCAATTGTCTTACATATTCATGTCTAAGGCTTATATGTCTAGATTTTCCATTATAAATTTTACTATATGCTCTA
>JANSVA010000004.1:37712180-37727716 GCA_025504915.1 Erythroxylum reticulatum
ACTATATTTCAGATCAAGGATTTTTTAAAAATCTTGCTAAAGAAAGAAAACTTTTGCAATTAAAATGTAGTACAAAACTTTATTACGTATGTATGTATGTTATATCGGTATGTGTTCTGACGACATAAGCTCAAGGTTAATCTCTTTAGATATGCCTAATTACCTTTAAAATACTTAAGATCAACAAAGATTTTAAGACTTTCACTTGTATTATGATAATGTATAACAACCTATATGAGAACAAAATGATAATCATCTATATTGATAAATATACTGTCATAACACATAAAACGTATAAATGTATTAAGAGTAACTATAATGATTCCTAACTAGCAATGTATAAGGATTTCAGTATACCAATACTATACATACGTCTCTAAGAAATAATTGGGATTAAAGGATCAGCAAGCATATCCTCATTACTTAAATGTTCCACTTCAGTGTCACCTTTCTATATCAATTCCTTTATAGTTAAATATTTAACCTCCAAATGCTTAGACCCTGTGATGTTCTTATTATTGTTACTGAATAATCCAAAAGAAAGATTACCATAATATAATCAAATGGGTTTAGCCACTGAATTAACCACAGATAACTCAGAAATCAAGTTCTTGAGCCAAACCAACTGTGAAGCAGCCTCGTAGCATGTCACAAACTTCACATGCATAGTTGAGGAAGTCACTAATGTCTCCTTGACACTCTTCCACAATATGACATCATCTTCTAACATAAAAATGTACCCTAATATGGACTTCGTATGTTCTGGGCACATAGTAAAATTCACATCCGTATAGCTTAAAAGGTTTAGAATATTGAATGTTATGAATGTCACCATATAATCTTTAGTTCCCTTCAGATATCTCAACACTTGTTTAAGTACATTCCAATGATCTATTCTTAGGTTATCCAAATACCTACCCAGTAGTATAACAACAAATGTAATTTTAGGTCAAGTGCACACTTGGGCATACATCAGACTACCAATAACACTATAATTTAGGACAATTTTGCATAACCTCTTTATGCATCATCGTTTGGACATTGTGCTAAAGATAATCTCTCACTATGAGAGATTGGTGCTACAATATGCTTACAATCAGTCATATTAAACTTTTACAGCACTCGTTTAATGTATGCTCTTTGTGAAAGACCTAACGAGTATTAAGACCTGTCTCGGTGAATCTATATATCTAGGATAAAAGATGCCTCACCAAGGTCCTTCATGTCAAAATGCTTGGCCAAAAACTACTTAACCTCATGTAGCAAGATCAAGTCATTTGATGTGAGCAAGATATCATCCACATAAAAAAGTAGAAAGATAACCTTGCTCCCCTTAACCTTGTAATACAAACATCTTTTAACTTTACTTTCCAAAAAGTCAAATGAGGTAACAACATTATCAAACTTAAGGTACTACTATCTAGAGGCTTGTTTCTGTATTGATTTTCTCAGGTTACAAACCATGTCAGCTTTGTCTTGATCCTAAAATCCTTCAAGTTGTTCTATACAGACCTCTTCATTAAAGTCTTCAATCAGAAATGTTGTTTTAACATCCATCTGATGCATCCCCATATCATAATGAGCTATTATTGTCATAATCACTTTAAATGTACCCTTAGTGGATACAAGAGAAAAGGTAATATTAAAGTCAATCCCTTCTCTCTTAGTGAACCTTCTGGCAACCAAAATAGATTTAAATTGCTTAAATTTACCCTAAGAGTCCTTTTTGTTCTTAAAAATCCGTTTACAACTGATAGGTTTGCAATTTTAAGGTAAATCAACCACCTTCTATACTTTATTATGCTTCATGGATTATATCTCATCTCTCATTGCATCCTACCATCAATCTGCATGAGGTCTAGAAATAGCCACTGTAAAAGTAATTGGATTTGCTACAAGTCCAACATCATAGTTTTATTCACCTAAATAGACTTCGTAGTCAAATGAAATAGCAGGTCTTCTCACTCTACTGTTCTTAATTAAACTGGTTCAATATGCTCTTATACCTCAGGAACCTCAGTTCCTGTACTAGTATAATACTGAGACCTTGATCCACCAGTTTTGAATGTACGAATGATGGATATGAAATAACTTTAGCGTCCACTCTATTATCATTTAAAGGGTAAAAAGGACCACCCACATCATAGACATCATACCCCATAAATTTTGTTATTTATAATTCTATTATTCTAGACCCTCTATCTTTACAGTAAAATTTGTATCCCCTAGAATGATTGGGATATCCAATAAAACAATAACGAGTAGAATGATAATGCAACTTATCTTTATAAGAACTATACAATCATGCCTCAGCAGGACAACCTATACAAGAATGAGAGTGATGTTAGGCTTCCGTCCTTTTCAAATTTCAAAAGGCATCTTTGTAACTGATTTATTTGGGACTCTGTTAAGCATAAACAAGGCAGTTTTTATGGTTTCACCCCAAAGGTATTAAGGTAAATTATTCTTGCTCTGCATTGACCTCATTATGCCCTTTAAGATGAGATTATGTCTTTCGGCCACACCATTTTGCATAGGATTACCTGGCATAGTGAATTGAGCCTCTATTCCACATGATTTTACATATTTGGGAAACGAACTCTTTTGTTGTCTTAAAATCTCATGGTTGCCATAATATTCACCTCTACAGTCAGATCTGACAATCTTAATGGACCTTCCCAAATACTTCTGAACTTTAACCTTAAAGATCATGAATTTCTCAAGAACTTCATAATTTCTTTAAGCAAGAACACATATTCATAAATAGAATAGTCATAAAAAATGTTAGAAATTATCTTGAATTAAAAAATGTTAAAAATAGCTTAAATTACACAAGATAATTTTATAAGGTACACATATGTCTGTATGTATGAGGCCTATTAAGCCAGAAGCACGAGATGACTCCTTTCTTTAATTTGGTCAATTTACCCCTGCAGCAGTCAACACATGTTTCCAAATCATCAAAATCTAAAGTTGGGAGAGTGTGATCCTTAACCAATCTCTCAACTTGATCTTTCAAAATGTGACCCAACCTTTTATGCCACAACATATATAACTTATCCTTTATCTGGTTTCTCTTTCTAGTAACCTATTTAACAATATATGAAGAAGTGTACATCTCATTAGGAGCAAGACATATTGTATACAAACCATATGACAAAAAGGCTTTACCAATACCTTTTTCATCGAAAGATAACTATATAACAGAAGTTTCTATGACAAATCATAACCTTCTTTATCCAAAACAGATACAAAGATCAAATTCTGTCTAAAAGATGATATATAAAAAATGTGTCATTTAATAGAAGAGTGAACCCTATATTAAGATTCAAATAAACATCCCTTATAGAGATTACATTTAATTCTTCGTTACTTCCCACCATCAGTTTTTCCTCCCCCCTATTTAACTTTCTCTTGTGTATGAATCTCCACATTGTGGAAGCAACATAATTAAAGGCTCCACTATTTAGCCACCAAGAACTTGATGTGGCAACATTAGACTCACTGATCATATAAGCTAAGGAGTTACCTGATAGCTTTTGTTTTTCTTTCCAGGTTTTATACTTTTGGCAATCCAACTTTTTGTGTCCCTTCTTTTTGCAAAAGAAACACCTCATACTTTTTACATCCCCAGAACCTTAGCAACCAAAAACCACATGTGGAGGAAATTTAGATTTCTTACCTTTAACTTTATGGGGCTTTACCTTTTCCTTCCCTTCAGTTGCTAGTAAAGTTGTATGAGTTATATTTTTCAGCTTCTCTTCTTCAGTAACACACCAGGTAATTAAAACATTTATGTCCAAACTTCATCTTGAGAGTTGTATGTTGTAATAAGAATACCAAACTTTGATGGAAGTGTATTTAGAGCTTGGTAAACAATACAAGCATCAGGTATATGAATATTCAACACCTTCATCTTAGTCTGTAGGTGGACTATTTTAATGATGTATCACTATTGCTGCTCCTATATATCTCATAGAGTACAATTCCTCCAGTAAGGCACCTAAATCAGTATTAAAAGATACCTTATATTTTTGTAAGAAATTATTGAGGAAGTCCCTTGCTATGGTAATTTCTGGAAGTCCAATAATAATATGTTCTATAATGGATCTTTTTATGGACAAATAACACACTCTATTTGACTTCTTCTAGGCTGTGTATGCTACTTTCTCAACCTTTAAGCTGAGAGATGTAGATGTAATTGACTTATCCTTGACCATGGCCATGTTGATGTCTACCATCTCCATCACAAATTTCAAATCTTGCCTCTTTAATGTTGAAACCAATCAAGGTTTCAATAATGACACTGTTATTGTTCAAAGAAAAGGTGGCTGCAAAATTGATAACGTACAGATCAACACAAATGTAAGATAACAACGATACTCAAAGCTACAAAATAGTATATGTACTGAGAATCTTATGACATGTATCATGAAACATCTGTGGGTTAAATACATAATATATGCAAATTAAACCTCCATATAAAATCGATTAGAGTATGCACCATTAACTTTTATGATTCTACCGCCTCCATCTTATGCCTTTATATATATCTCAAAATCTCACATAATGTCAGCACCTATGGGCAGAATCACTAACATATGACCAGAGACATTTCCAAACGCACAAGCAAAACAATTCAAATACTAACTTAAAAGGCTATTGTGGTCACGACATTTTCATTAGTACCTAAATGGATCTACAAGCACAAGGGATACATTTGTATATTACCCTCACATTTTTATGTGCATATGATATGTGATAATCTACAATCCATAAATGCAACATCCTTATACATATACTCATTATAACATATTAGTGCTAAAAAATTATTAATTAACTTTATTTGAGAATTCATCACAAGAAAAATCTCAATCATAACAATAATAATGCAATACCAAACAATATATATACTATATAAGATATCAAAATCACATGTACCTCTTTTATTTCAAGTTTAAAGCATGAAAATACTCCCAAAGATGACTTTAATAATCTTATTTGTTTTTTTCCGAAGTTAAACCTTAGCTTTAATAACCTTATTTTATTTTTTAAGTTAAACATTATTTATTACTAATATAATAAATCTAGAAAAATTAAAAAAACTCACAAGATCTCAAAATTGACCCAAAATAACTTAAGGGACCATAACGTGTATTCTAAAATTTTGTATTTTTTTATTCTATAGTGTGCTGACATCAGCATTGCGCGTGTGTTGCACAAGCTATGTCTGACAAGCCATTGGATGCATCAAGCTCATGTGGACAAGCGCCACATTTGTACCGCTTTGTGGGGTGTGTGTGTCAGACGAGCGTTACACGCACGCAGATGCACTGCCTTAAGTGCATATGTTACACGCGTCGCACAAGCTGGTACCACGTGCGCCAACTCTCTATGCTTTTAATCTGTGACTTTTGAGAAACATGCCTGATTATTATAAAATAGAACATTTAAATATATTTATGGAATTTGTCTTTTTATAAAGAAAAGAAAATGTCTGCCTATCAATGTAGAGCATAAGTCACCAAACGTCTTATACCCCGTGTATGGTTGTTGTCACCGTGACTGGGGACAGTGGACAGAACAAATTAATCCTGTCCCCCTTACATGTTTGGTTTATGTCTTGGCCCTTTTGTCCTCTGTCTCCGATAGACAGGGACAACGAATTATTGTCTCTTCCTAAACCGAAAAACAGAGACATTGTGTCCCTTTCTCCGGCCAAAATATACAAACACGCCTATAAAGATAAGAGACGACTGGACTCAAATGGAAAGAACCAAAAGGATTCGATATATGTGAGCCACTCTTTCTCTTCACTAGTCTTGTTCCATAGACCGACCACTCACATTCAGAAACTTCATTCGTTATTGAATTTTGGACATTTCCAACTAATAATGGAGTGAGGGGTATGGTATTGGTGAGCCAAAAGACAATAAATAACTAACAGGCGAAAATAAGAGAGCCAGTGTTAGTGCTTGGAGAATCTTGGAATGTTACATCAAAGTTAGTACTT
The DNA here is from genome assembly GCA_025504915.1 of Erythroxylum reticulatum. Taxonomy (NCBI): domain Eukaryota; kingdom Viridiplantae; phylum Streptophyta; class Magnoliopsida; order Malpighiales; family Erythroxylaceae; genus Erythroxylum; species Erythroxylum reticulatum. The sequence continues at coordinate 37,718,194 of JANSVA010000004.1, forward strand.
GCTTTAACACTTTAATGAGACATGTAGAATCTTTGATTTTTTCTTTGCATTTTCAAAAATTAAGACAATTTAAAGTTCATGATGTGATAATTATCATATTCTTGAAATTAATATGCCCGAATTATGACCATTTATACTTTTCTCAGTTCTTCCACTACCTATCTTTTCAATATTAGAACATTTAATGCCATTCATTGTGCCTTTTCTCGTGGTCAAGATGTTTGTAAATTCAAGGTTCCAATCATAAATACATGACTATCTTCTTGAAGCTGATAGGCACATATACCCTACCATACACCAAAGTGTCCCTGGTTGCATGCAACCCATTCACATAATGAACGACACCATAGACTCAAAGTCAGTACTAATCATGGTCAACAATCATTCAATCAAACGGATAAAATAATACAAAAACAACAATAATTCAGTTAAAAATTTATTAATTCACAAGATCTAGAAAATTTCAATAGTATATAAAGACAAATTTCATACTATACCGAGTTAAAAAAACGGTACAAAATTATGTTTAAAAATATTGGTCGTTGATACTGTTCAGTATCAATCGAATACCAATCAATATTGTAAATTTTGAAAAATAAGAGAACTTTTCAACAAATTTTTTAAAATTTTCAAAAATTGCCTTCCTGCGTCCCTCCTCCCACTTCCTCCCTTTTCAAGCATTTTTAAATTAGGTATTTATATCAACTTTTATCGTGGTTTTTTAATTTTATTTTAAAAATAAAATAAATATTTTTATTACTCATAATAATTATATATTAAATAAAACTTTAAATAAATTATTTTAAATTAAATTTATTTTTAATATTTTATATAATATTTATTAATAAATTATTAATAAAAAATATTTTATTTTTAAAATAAATAATTTATTATTTATAAAATAATAGTTATTTTTAAATATATTTTAATTATTAAATTTTATTTTATTTAATATTTAAATATTTAAAAATATAATAATTAATTTTACAAATTTAAATTAAATTAAATTATTTATGATTTTAATAATAATTAATTTTAATTAATTAAATATAATATTAAATTAAATTGTTTAAATTCTTATTAATAATTAATATATTAAATAGTTAAATAATATATTTTACTAATAGTAAATTAAAAAATATATATTTTTGTTTCAGGTTTCACTTCGAATTAGTTGTTTCTCATCACGAACTCAAGTTGTAAATTGTAATAATTTGAAAGCTAACGATCTTTATTGTTCTTTTTATTTGATATTTTAATGTAATTATTATTTATTATATGATAAAATTGTAATATTTCAAATATTTTGTATTATTCTTAATTTTATACTTGTATGATAATAATTGTCTTTTCATATTAATTGTGGTTATTACTTATTTGTGAAATATTTGAAAATTATTATTATTTCATATTAATTGTGATTATTATTTATTATTATAATTTTTAGAAATAGGGTTGATATAAACTTATAAACTATACAATACAATTGTTCAATATGACAATAAACTATTTTGCAATTTCTAAAAAAAATTAGAGTCTATTTTATAAATTTAAAAAATTACTTAAAATGATACCTGATATTGACCGATGTCATTATAGCATCATACTAACATCCAATTTGGTACCGTTTTTGCAACATTAATAATATATAATTTTATCTCTAATTAATAAAGAGGTTATTTTTAAATAAGTAATAATAATAATAATAATAATAATAACTACTGAAGCGTTTTAATGTCTCTTCTTTTTTCTTACGGTCTCTAATCTTCTCGCATGTTCTTACTGAAGCGTTTTAATATCTCTTCTTAATATATTCATCACTAAATTTTGACAATAATATACCGGTGAAATTAAGAACACGTGGACGGTTGATATGCAAAGACTTTCTCTCGACTGCCTATAAATGTAGCCATTTGCCTGCTCTTAAGTACAAGTTAACAATCATCTTCAGATACTTTCTCAAAAACCCTTTAAGCCTTTGAAAATGTCGTGCTGTGGAGGAAACTGTGGCTGTGGAGCCGGCTGCAAGTGCGGAACCGGCTGCGGAGGGTAGGATCACCGGAAAACTGACCTGACCCAATTCGCGTTACCTTCTCTATTATGCGATCGTCTTTTTCTTTTTCAATTTATAGATGTCATTTTGTTCATGAAGTTTGAATCTTTTGGGGTCTGTGCAGATGCAAGATGTTCCCTGATTTGAGCTCCACCGAGAAGACCACCACCGATACTCTTGTTCTCGGCGTTGCACCGACGAAGACTCACTTCGGCGGAGCTGAGATGCACGTCGCTGCCGAGGATGGAGGTTGCCCTTGTGGAGACAGCTGCAAATGCAACCCCTGCACTTGTAAATGAGGTTGACGGGGTTCGGCAGATCAGAAATGATACTGATCCCGACGAAAATAGTTAATGTACCCGTCTGTGTTGTGTCCGTTAATAAGCTAAGTCCTGGCCTGTGTGTGTTTGCGGATCTTATCAACCTAGGAGTTGTCATGGATTATCCAAGTCTGTGTGATGGAGGTGGTTACTCTATGTTATATGTATGTAGGGGGAAAGCGAGCTCTTCACAACTTTAATGAAAAACGCTTTCTTTGTTTGGTTTTACACACTTGTTTCAGGCTTCGATGCTGCACATACATATGGATTTTAGTTCCCGAGTTCAGTGTTCATGAACATGTGCAATAATTTAGTTTGGTGGGTGCGATTGACTTTGGTAATTGTGATAAGTGATAACTACCCCTGATCGACCTCTTTTCAAAGTCGCTATTGAGATAAGAGTGGTCCAGATTATCAACTTTATTATGTAGCAGGGAGAGATTAGGTATAAGTCACGCTCAAAGCTTGAACAAGTCAATTCATTACATAAACTGGTGATAATGCTCCTTTGCAGAAGAAACGGAAAGCGAAATTGGCGGGCCATATGTGCATTTTTTGGATTACAGGCTGGTTGAGGAAGATAGGATTATATTGCTTTTCTTATTATTCGTATATGAACTATGAAGTATTAAGATTCTGTTTCTTCAGTAAGTACACTGTAATTAGATTAATCATCAGATTTGTTAGATTAGAATAGTTGAATACAACTCAACGAGGGTATAGTACAGTACAGTACAGAAGTCCCAAATTAGGTTTGATAATTTGATTCCAATTCGATGGATGAACTATCCATGGGATGAACTCTGCTTCATTCATAAGATATATGACCAGGGGTTGCATTTTCTCTGTCAAATATAACTCTTGCGGCTTGGTTGAAGATGTAATACACCTGCAAGATTTTTGTCATCTCAGTTCATGTTACAGCTTAAATTCCTACCGTACTATCTTCTAAAAGAAACTTTTGTGCTATGGCTTACTTGCTTTGTTGAGAGACCAATTTTTCCCAAATCACGTAGCTGAAACGAGGATGAAGTAGAAGTTTTACGAGCCAAAAAATTGAAGAACATGAAGTAGACAAGAAGAAGCTATGCTTACCGATTTGAAAGGGCTTGTTTCTCTTAGTTCAACTATGTATTCTGCAAACTTCGGTCCAATCCCCTGTATGATAAAGCATGATCTAGCGTCAGTGACTGTGGAACACCAATTTAAACTCATAAGGACATGGATTGGTGAAGGAGTAATTAAACAAACCTTTAGCTCCATAAGTTCCTCTCTGCCATAATGAAATCCAGCCAATGAACAAGCTCAGTTCCTTTTATGAAATGAAATGACCAAAAAATGCGGCACTTTTCGACAAGGAATGACAAAACTTACCTATTGGCTGAATTTAAGAAGTCGACATATCCTTGTTAGAAATAAATGTGGACTAATATAATCACAACATTAATTCCATATGCCTAACCACAATAGAATTGCCTAATGTATATTTAATAACCATAATGGGATAGTTAATTTGCTAATTGCATTTGAGGCACATGGTAGTACCTTAATAACTATATGTTGGCCCATTAAATTATAGTTTATATCATCCATTAAAATAACACAATTAACCTATTCTACCCCTTAGGGTAGAAAATTTCATAATATATGACATAACGTGAGATTGTTGCACATATAGTGTGTGTAGGTGTGTAAAAGAAAAAGGTTGGGTTTTCTACCATTACTCTCTCTTGCACAAGGTTTGGTTTTTCTTTGATAGGTTTTGATGAAGAATGGAGAGGGTTCAAGACCACATGCCAAGTATTGAAGGTATGATTTCATTGTCTTGTTATGTTCTAAATAGAATGTGATCTTGGTTGTTGAATGTAGTTAATTACTTCATTTATTATAGCAATTGGTATCAGAGCACTAGGTCATTTGATTTTAGGGCTCGATTTTTTTCGGTTGTTCAAAACATTTTTGTTTGAAACCATTTTTCGTCTAAACAACTTCGAAATGATGAGTTATTGGTTCAGAAAAGATTGTTTGTTGTTGTTGTTGCATTTCATCTCTGTTTTGGACAAATAACCACACTTTTTGGATGAGTTTTTGAAAAACTTTGTGTTTTCTTCCATGGCCGAAATAGGTTTGATGTTTTCAAATTTTAGAACACTTTTGGCTGAAATGGATATGGAAAATCCATAGAGCGTGAAAATGGAAGAAAACACCTAAAAAATTGTCGAAAATGGAGGTCAGGAGAGGGAGTTTCAGGCGGGACGAACCCGCGAGTCCGACAGGGATGATGCATACGACGTCGTCCTGCCAACTACTGTGCGCGGGTCGCCCGCACGCCCTACCCGTGTTCGCTCGACCAGCACGCTCGACCTGAATCTTTTAATTTTAATTAATTTATTTATTTTAAATAAAATTCTGCACACGTGTGGGGGTGCGTGCAAACTCATTTCTGATCCCTTTTTCCTATTTTTCTCCAAATTTTATTTCTAACCCATATGTTTATGCATAAGATTTATAGTAATTTTATTTGATAATTCTAATTGTTTTAATCTTATTATGGCATAAATATGTTTTTGTTAACAAGAGTTAATGCTTATTTTTACTTGTCATATAATTAAGCATTTGAAACTATTTATGATGGGGAATTTTTTAAATATTAACGTATATTTAAAATTTGCATTTTTCCTCTAAAATAACGTTAAGATTCATACAGGTAATTAATTGTCCTGTTGATAATTACTTCTTAGTAGGATGCTTAATATGGTGAAGAAATTTTATTAAAATATTATGAATCACACAATTTTTCTATCCTTTCGATCGTATATTGATAATTTGGTTGTAATATTTTGATAAATTGTTCTTACCTGTGAATGAGTTCTATATTTATTTAAGGAACTCTAGCATAAATGATATAGTTAATTTTAAGAAAAAGAGCACAAATTGCATGATTATGTTTTAACATGCATATCATAGTTATTGCTCTTAGTTCTCATTCAACTTTGAGCAATCCGAGAGTTTGTGCTATCCTGGCGTTGAATGGAACGAACCACAAGCAGTGGATTGAATCTCTCATGATGAATTTGACCATCATGCGAATGGATTTGGCCTTAAGGATTGATCCACCATAAAAACCTGCTGATGATACTACTGAGAAAGAAAGGAAATCTTATGAGGAGTGGGAGTACTCTAATCGATGTTGTTTGATGATTATGAGATATCACAGGGATGAATACATTCGTGATAGTATTCCCGAGGCTGACAATGCAAAGGATTTTCTTATTGCTATTAAGAAGAAGTACATGAAGTTCTCAAAGAATGAGAAGGACGAATACTTAAACATGCTTCATCACACCACTTATGATGGTGCAAGTGATATTAGGGCAGATATCGACAAGCTCATGGGTTGTTACCATAAGCTTAAGGCTATAGATATGGACCTTGGTGAGGACTACATGGTATGGTTTGTGATGAGGATTCTTCCCTCTAAATTTGATTCAATTAGATCGAGTTATAATGCTCAGAAAGAGCAATGGACTGTTGAGGAAATGACTGCTATTCTTGCCAAGGAAGAGGATGATATACAAAAGGGAAGGGCAAGAAGCATCTCTATGATGACGAACCATAGCAATTATCAAAAGAGAAAGTTCACCACTGATAAATCAGATGATCAGAAGCTTGTCAAGAAGAAAGTTTTCGGTGCTAAAGGAAGTGGACAGGTCGGTACATCTTCTTTTATTTAGAAGAATAAGTTTTTTAAAGGGAAGTGCAACTTTTTTAAGAGTTTTAGGCACAAGAAAGCTGATTGTCAAAAACTCAAAACTCATTTATAGAAGAAAGGTAACTGTCTTGTGATGGTTTGTTTAGAGTCAAATGTTATTGATGTACCCTTAAATACTTGGTGGTTAGATATTGGAGCAACAATTCATGTTACGAATTTCTTGCAGAAATTGACAAGTCAAAAAAGGCTGACTAGATCTGAGCAGCATGTATACATGTGAGATGATACCAAAGTCAAAGTTGAATTTTTTGGGACAGTTGAATTGTAGTTAAATACAGGGCATCTTTTGATGTTACAAGGTGTCGCTTATTTACCCTCTATTAGGAGGAACTTGATTTCTATATCTATTTTGGATATACTAAGTTGTAGTCTTCTTTTTGAAACTGGAAAATTGACTTTGTATCGTGACTCTCTTTTGGTGGAAAACGGAATTTTATGTATACAAACTTGAGTTGAATGATTGAGTTACTGTTGCTTCTTCCTCTTCTCTTAATATTGTTATTGGTTCCAAATATATGAGGTTGGATTTGAGATCTTCTATGTTATGGCACAAACGTTTAGGCCATATTTGTAGAGACGGAATGGAGAGGTAAGTAAAGGATGGTGTACTATAGGATCTTGATTTTTCAGATTTCACTGCCTGTGTTGACTGTATTAAAGGGAAGTTGACTGCCAAGGTTAGAAAAAACAAAATAGACAGGAGTTCAAAATTATTAGAGTTGATTCATACTGATATATATGAACCATTTATTCCACCTGCTATGGGTGGTTATAAATACTTCATCACTTTTATTGATGATTTTTCCAGGTATGGTCATGTGGAGCTCATTCATGAAAAATATGAATCTTTGGAAGCATTTAAGATTTTTAAGACGAATGTCGAGCTTCAAAAGGGGAAGAAAATTAAGGTAGTTAATTCTGACAGAGGTGGAGAGTATTATAGGTGTTATGATGAGAGTGGAAGGAATTCATGGCCTTTTGCTAGATACTTGCAAGAATGTGGTATTGAAGCAAAGTATACAATGCCAGGGACACCTCAGCAGAATGGAATAGCTGAAAGAAGAAATCGCACACTTCTTGATATGTTGCGTTGTATTATGATTCATTCCAGTTTGCCTGAATTTTTATAAGGTGAGGCATTGAAGACAATAGCTTATATCTTGAATCAAGTACCTAGCAAATCAGTTCCAAAGACTCCATATGAGTTATGGTCAAGTAAGAAACAAACCTAGCGCCATTTTCATATTTGGGGATGCAAAGTAGAAGTGAGGCCTTATAATCTGCAATCTAAGAAGCTTGATCCGAAAACTATTAGTGGCTACTCTGTAGGCTACACCATCGGATCAAAGGGTTCTAGATTTTATTGCCCATCTCACACAACCAGAATTATAGAATCAGATAGAGCTGTCTATTTTGAAGATTAATTTGATTCAAGTCAAGGGTCAAGAGAAATTTTATTCAGCGAAGAACGCATTATAGTCCTTATACCTGTTACTTCAACTCCTACTGATGACCCTGTGATTGAACAGATTCTAGTCGAATCTCATGATGAACCTCGGAATCAAGCACAAGATGAAGTCATTGATACTGGGGATGATGAAGTCATTGATACTGTGGATGATGAAGTTATTGTCAGGAGATCACAAATAACACATAGACCTACCATTCCTGATGACTATATTGTCTATTTGCAGGAACATAAATTTGATGTGGGAGATAATACTAAACTAGTCAGTTTTTAAGAAGTCATGAACAGTCCTCAATCTGCATTATGGATGAATGCAATGAAAGATGAGTTGATTTCTATATTACAAAATGGAGTTTGGGAGTTGGTTGAACTACCCAAGGTTGTAAACCTATTGGGTGCAAATGGGGTTACAAAATCAAACATGACTCAAGTGGACAAGTAGAAAGGTATAAAGCCAGACTTGTAGCTAAAGGCTATAGCCAGAGAGAAGGGATTGATTTCAAAGAAACTTTCTCACCAGTTTCTACAAAAGATTCATTACGAATCATTATGGCTATAGTTGCTCATTTTGACTTGGAACTTAATCAAATGGATGTGAGGACCGCCTTTTTAAATGGAGATCTGTATGAAGATGTCTATATGACCAACCAATTGGTTTCGAGATAACTGGTAAAGAGCATATGGTTTGCAAGCTCAGGAAGTCTATTTATGGGTTAAAACAGGCATCAAGGCAGTGGTATCTCATGTTTGATATGATTGTCAACGCAAATGGCTTTAAGGATAATGTAGTTGATCAATGTATATATATAAGGTTCAGTGGGAGTAGTTTCATTTTTCTAGTACTGTATGTTGATGACATCCTACTTGCTTCTAATGACACTGATCTATTATTTGAGACAAAACAACTATTGTTTAGTCATTTTGATATGAAGGATCTTGGTGAGGCCTCTTATGTACTTAGAATTCAGATTCTTTGAGATAGAGCTAATGGGATTCTTCGATTGACTCAAAAGACTTACATTGATCGGATCTTGAAAAGATTCAACATGCATTCTTGTTCTCCTGGAAAGGCATCAATAATGAAAGGTGACAAATTCTCAAAGGCTTAATGTCCACAAAATGATAAAAAGAGAGATGAAATGAAGGTCGTTCCTTGTGCGTCACTTATAGGCAATCTGATGTATGCTCAAGTATGCACACACCCTGATATTGCTTTTGTTGTAGGCATATTGGGAAGATACTTGAGTGACCTTGGTCTTAGCCATTGGAAAGCGGCTAAGAAATTCATGAGGTATCTTCAGGGTACCAAAGATTATATGTTAACTTATCGGCAAACTGACACTCTTGATATAGTTAGGTTCAGTGATGCTGATTATGCAGGATGTATGGATGATAAAAAGTCCACTTTAGGCTACATCTTTATAATGGCTGGAGGAGCTGTATCATGGAAAAGTGTTAAACAGACACTCACAGCATCCTCTACCATGGAGGCAGAGTATATGGCATGGCAGCTTGTCAATCAATATAGTTGCGAAATTTTATTTCGGCATTGGATATTGTAAACTCTATTTCGAGTCCGCTGAAATTATATTGTGATAATTTCGCAGCTATAGCTTTCTCTAAGAACATTAGGAGTACTTCTCGCTCAAAGCATATTGATATAAAGTACTATTTTGTTAAAGAGAAAGTCGTTAAATCCCTCATTACTATTGAGTATACGCCTACAGCTAGCATGTTAGCAAATCCACTCACAAAAGGCTTACCTATATGTGTTTTTACAGAACACGTCTCCCGTATGGGATTGTTAGGAGCCTAGTTGGCTAAGATTAGTGAGAGTTTGCTATTTTGTATTGAACATGTTGGCACTTTGTACGGATTGCTTATGACTTTTATATATGAGACATGCATAA
>JANSVA010000004.1:37727816-37739177 GCA_025504915.1 Erythroxylum reticulatum
AGGAGATTTGGTGATTAAACTGACACCAGTAGTTTGATGGACTAGCTACCCATCAAGTCTTAACACCAAGATGAGATCTTGTGTATTAATCACCATATAATGTAAAATAAGAGATCTAGAAGGAAAAACCAACATAAGCAAAACGGTAAATATACCCTTTATTGTGTAGATGACTATAATAAGGTTCTAAATAGGGTTTGCAATTGGACATAAATATGTGTTCTTATAATATTTAATAATTCAAGAGTGCAACTAATTTTCTTTAGTGGAATGACATTTAGTTAATAACCTAGAATTAATTCTAATGAGATTAAATTAATTGTAGGCTTATTGGAGCTTAAATTATCAAAGTCCAACAAGATTCCCCACTTGGATTCAAGGAAGGTTATTAAGCTAAGTAAGAAATATAAATGGAGGTTTTAAAAGCCCATAATTGAATGTCGGGCTTGCACTAATTAATCGTTAATTAGAAGCCAAAATGTTCATTTAGAAATGGGCTAGACTATGGTTTAATGTAATTGATTAGATTAATTATGTTAAAAAAAATTTTTAAAGAAAGGAGTAGCAATTTCGGTTTTATTAGGGTTGAATGTGAAGCTGTACATTTAACATTAAAATGCTAAATAAAGATGGTGTTTATTATGGTTTATCATCATTAAATGCTTTAATCCTTATCTTTTCATGTTAGCATATAACCTATTAGCATTCATTGGATTAAAGAAGAAAGATGTAGATTGGATGGACTATCTTCCTTCTTCCATCTTCCAAAACTGAAATTGGTAAGTCATATTTAGGTTAATAGTCTTTTTATATAGCCATCTTAAAGATAAATGAGAAGAGTCTCATTTATTGGCTACTTTATGATTGATTAAAGTAAGAACTGATGCATTTGATGCTATTCTCTTCTTCCATTTCATGCACAATCGAAATTAAGTGTGTAAGAAAGGGTTCTTGCATGATTTAACTCTCTCTCTCCTTTCATGCATGAGTGAGCTGAAATGCACATGAGAAGAGTCTCATTTTTGGCTCATTTCTTCTAAGAAAAATCTCCTCCAAACATTTTCTTCTCCTTTCCCACCAAAAGATTTTTTTTATCCAAGTTGTCCTAGGAGAACAAGATGTAAATCAAATTGGTTGAGGATATAACAACAATGACAAGATAGATTGATAAAGGAAAGGATTCAAAAGAAAAGGCTTTGGATACAAGAAGGAGAGGATAGCGCAGCAAAGAATTAAAGCTGTAGCAAAAGAGTCGGTAATACTCTTCATCTTGTTTATGTTTATTATTATCCTTATATTATATCACGTATAGATTGGCATGATGATTTAGATATATTGCTTTCGCTACCAATAAGATTTCTAAAAAGTTTTGAAATCTACCAGTTCTCCAAATATGCCATGCTTTCTTTCTCCAATCCAAAAATTGGTATCAGAGCCAAGTTTCTTATGCATGATTTCGGTTCCTATATGGTTGATGCATGGGTTGGCAATCATTTTTTGTATGCTGCATATTTTTATGTGATATAAATATATATGGTGTATGTGTTGCTCTTTTGGTTGTCCATAGAAGTTAAACTTACTATGTAAGATTTCTTCATTTGGTTGTAACAAGGAGGGTCGTCTATCATCACCATGTTTCATCCTTGGCTTCATTTTTCTGTTTTCTTTGATTTTTTAATGTACAAGTTGATGCAATGATGAAGATGAAGCGTCCATGGATTGAAGAAATGGAGAGGTAAAGGTTTTGGTGTATCCTTTTATGTATTGGCATAGTTTCGGTTTTATGAAAACAAAGGTGCTAGAATTTTGTTTCAATGAATCTAGTTTCAGTTTTTTGTTTCAAAACCAAGTGCTAGATTTTTGTCTCAAGGAAATAAGTTTTTGTTTTGATAAAATACTAAGTGCTGGTTTCTTGTTTTAATGGAATGAGTTTTGGTTCTAATGAAAACAAGTGCTAGAATTTTTTGTCATGACAAAGATTAGGTTTTATGAAAATCTAGTGTTGGAATTTTTATTTTCAAAGTGACAAAATTTGGTTTTTATGAATGCCATTACATATTGTTTACCGAATGGGCCGGATCATATGAGCAAAGAGTTCAAAGCAGAAGGTCTAAGTCCAAGAAGAATATTTTGGGCCTAAAAGGCTTGTAATTATTTTTATATTTCTAGGATGGACAATCAAAAGTGGTTTAATTAGTTCATGTGATGAATGGAGAAATTAATGCAAATAATATGTGATATTATGTGATTGCATGTCATTTAGAAAATTTCCAACCCTAGGCTTTGCCATGCATTCATTATGTATGAGATATATAATGAAACAATATAGGATGGATAATAAATTGCATCTAGACAAGATGGTATTTAAAACTTAAAGCCCAAAAGATTGAGTGGGAGAGGATGCTCATGTAAGAGTCCATGGTCTCCAAATGATAGTCCATTTGCATGTGGTGAAGTGTTACTCCCCATCGGATGGCATGAATCTTAGATCTTGCATAGTTTGGGTCTCCTTAAGGATAAGTCCACTTATTGGCAGCAAATGTGACTTCCCACCGAGGCATGTTTTGCAGGTATCTTTAGTGAACGAATCAAATGGTTTACCACTCAACATTTTTTAACAATAAAATGCCCATCGTAGCTCTGTTTGTAAAATTACGGACCAAATTATATTGCTTCTCAAAAGGTTGGGTATGGGATGCTTGGTAGTTTTTTGAGTGGGGGGGTCCCAGTTTTTTCTTCTAATGGATAAGATGACCCACCGTCACTTAGTCTGTTATAGTTAAGAAAAATAACCGTCGTATAATGTTTTAATTTTTTAAGTTTTGTTAAATCTATCATCATGCATATATGCATCTTGATTTTATAAAAAGTTCCAATATTGTTGACTAGTATGCTCATGTTTTAATAATTTATATTTTCAGACATTAGAACGACTCAGTATAGTGAATTAAGTCACTATTCTAACTGGTTCTAAATATCTAACAAACGAACTTTTTAAAATCCTGAAATGCCATGTTTGCCATGATATTCTCCTCCATGGTCAAATCTGACTATCTTGATAAAATTTTCATTTTAGTTCTCAAACTTTAGTCTTTAAGCAAGAACATAACTGTAATAGGAATAATCATCAACAAATGTCATAATACATTCAAAATTGTGCAATGAAACTGTATGAGGTATACCTATATCTTTATGTATCAGACTCAACAAGTCAGAAGCATGAGTTGACCTCAATATCCTTATTAGTTAACTTACCCCTGCAACAGCCAACACATGTTCCCAGATCATCATAATCTAGAATTGAGAAATTATTTCCTTAATCAATCTCTCAATTATAGCTCTAGAAATGTGGAATAAACTTTTATGCCACACTATGTATGACTTCTTATTCATCAGGGTCCTTCATAACTTGTTTGGCAAGATACGAAGAAACATTTATCTAATTTGGGATAAGACACATTCTATACAAGCCATATGATAAGAAAGTCGTATCATTATGTTTTACATTAAACAAAAACTGTACAACAGAAGCATTAAATGCAAAACATTAACCTTCATTGTCTAAAATTGATCAAAAGATTATATATAAAATGTGTTGCCTAAAACCCAAATGAACCTTACAATAAAGTTCAGTATATACATCCCCTATAGACATCACTTCCACTTCTTGATATAAGTCATCAGTTCCTACTTTTCTTTATTTGGGTTTATCCTAGATATGAACCACTGTATTGTAGAAACACCTTCATCAGATGTTCCACTAAATAGCCACCATGTGCTTGATGCGATGATCGCAAATTAGATTCATAAATTGACAAGCCAAAAAGTAACCTGATGGTCTTAGTCTTTCCTTTTAAATCTCAAGGTACTGGTTTCTTTATATCCCTCGGACCTTTATGAGCTCTGGTTTGACCAACTTCAGCAAGTAGAGAAGATTTGAATTTTGTACCTTTGAACTTAGCGGGCTTCATCTTTGTCTTCCCTTTAGCTGTTTCGAGGGCTGTAGGAGTAGCAAACTTGAGTTTCTCCTCCTCAGCAAAGCAATGGGCAATCAAAGCATTAAAGTCCTAATATCTTCAACTACTGTGAAGATGAATTATTCTTGATATGTACTTCATTACTCCCCTTTTCTCCTGTATACCTCATGGAGAATAATTCTTTCATCAAGGCACTTGTCTCAACACTAGATGAGACTGTATACCTCTGGGAAACATTATCAAAAAGCTGCTTCGCTATGTCTGTGTTCGGGAGTCCACTTAGTAGATGGTTAGGAATGGGTCTCTTAATGGTCATCAGATATAATCTGTTAAACCGATCCCAGGTTTTATAGGCTGCTTTATGAGTTTTCGAAGTCATAGATGTAAATAAAGATGACCTATCCGTCTGTATGGTCATATCAACCATAGCTATTTCCATAACATTCAATACATCCTCTGTCTACTTTTTTAAATTGAAACCGGTCATGATTTCAATGGTGACACTAATTTTGTTAACTGAAAAGGTAACTTCAAGATAATAATCTTTAAATCAGTATAAATATAGGACAACATCAATACTCAAAGCCATTGAATAGTATCTTTACTAAAAATCCGATCACACATATTATACAACACATATGGGCTGAATATATAATATATGCAACTAGACCTTCACACATAAAAGCGATCAGAGTACAAATCATCAACTCTCATAACACTACCACCTATGGGCGAATAGATCATTCAAGCAACGACTTTCCTCTATCCAATGCTTTTATGCATATCTCAAAATCCCATGTAAGGCTAACACCTGTGAGCAGAATAACCAAACGTGGGACCAGAAACATCCCCTAACATGTAAGCAAAACAATTCAAAATACTAACTCGGAAGGCCATTGTGGTGACTACATCCTTATCAGCATCCAAAAAGTCCACAAACACATGGGATACATCTTTATGTTATCCTTACATTTATGAGCATATAGTATATGACAATGTAACATCAACAAATGCAAAAATTCGAATGCACAGTCTTATTGTCACATACTCGTGCTGAAGACATTCTTTGAAAACTTCATTTGAGACTTTCGTAAAAGAAAATCTCAATAGAATGATTATTGTGCGTCACCAGATACTGAACTAACCTCTCGAGACACGAAAACCTCATGTATCTCCCTTATGGCAAGTTCGTTGCACAAAAATTCACTCAAAAATGACTTCAGAATGTCTCAATTCCTTCTTCGATCGACTATTATGCAATCCTGAACACTGAACATGAGACTTGAGACACGAGAATCTCCGAAGTATGAAAATTCATTCGAAATCGGATCCAGAATGCCTTGATTCCTTTTTCTGGAATTAAACTTTAATTTATTATTAATGTAATAAATCTAGAAAAATGGGAAAAAAAACTTACTTTATAAATTTTTCAAACCAAAAAACTGACCCAAAATACCCTGGGGCACCCTTAAGGGAAATCTAAAAATTTTGTGTTTTTTTAGTGAAAAGCACTGTAGATTTGCTAACGTCAGCCGCTGACGTGTGGCGCCGTGTCAATGCATGTGGAGCGGGTCTGCGAGTCCACGGCACATGCGAGTGTCGACTCATGGGTGCTGTGTCACTTTCACTGTGGGGCGCGTGCAACGCATGTGCCGCCACATGTCTCGATTGCTCGGTGTCGCTTGGACGGCCTGAATTGGTGCGGGCACATGTGCTCACCTTCCCCACACTTGTGGGATCGTGGGTTGCAAGTCGCGTGTGCGCTGCACACGCGGCACGCATCATTCTCCCTCTGGAGCCATGTGTTGGCGAGCGATTAGCGCATGCGTCGCACACGTCGACCGTATGCTGCTGTGTAACATTATAGTGGCAGAGTCAGCCGCGTGCACTGCACATGCCCAACGATCTTCCTCTTTTCAACAGTCGTAGGCAATTTTCGCATCTTGGGAAGCCATTTTTTGCTCCGTTCGGCCTATTTTCAACCCGTTTTTTGTAGATAGCCTTATGTATTCCACTTTTACTTAATTATATACGTAAAAAAACTAAAAAAGAATAAAAAACTGAGAAATACCATACGAGATAAAAAAATCGAAAAACTTTCGTTTTCGGTAATCCGATCACATAACCGCTCTGATACCACATGTAATACGTAGTATAGACCTTATTACCTACTCTAGATCTACATGAAAGGATAAAAAACGAATACCTGATTTCGGTTCCATCTCTGATTTCGATGTTAATTCCGAGCTCCAAACGATCACGAACCTCTAGGAACCTTTAGTGGAAAGTGCTCTCTAAGACACGAGCTAGGTCTTTCTACAGTTTTTTCAATACGTAAGCTTCCTAACGGATTAGGGATTCCTTATGCTTACGATTGATATGAGTAACTGCAGGAGACCTTAACCTTTATATATAGCTTCCATATTGAGCTTCTCTATCACAAGGCTGATATGAACCAAATCCACACTAAAAGGGATCTATTTTCTACCCAAACTTCGACCCATTAATCTTGATTATTTATTGGGTCACTTTATTATCTTTATCTATATCAAATTATGTAACTTAATTGATAATTTTTTTAAAAACTAAAAATGCAATTAATAGTTGTCCAACTTTACAAGAATGGACAAAATTATCCAATACTATGAAGTACTGAGACACTGTCATTAGATTAATCATGAGATTTTAGTCTTAACAGAATCTATGGGTGTTGTATTAGAATAGTTGAATACAACTCCACGAGGGTACAGTACAGTTGAGTACATTAGGTTGTACATTAGGTTTGATAATTTGATTCCAACTCGACGGATGAACTATCCAATGGATAAACGCTGCTTCATTCATCAGATACATGACAAGGGGTTGCACTTTCTCTGTCAAATATACCTCTTGCGGCTTGGTTGAAGATGTTATATACCTGCAAGAATTTAGTCATCTCAGTTCAAGCTGCATCTTAAATTCCTACTACACTATCTTCTAAAACAAACACTTGTGCTATGGCTTACTTGCTTGGTTGAGAGACCAATTTTTGCCAAATCACGTAGCTGAAACGAGGATGAAGTAGAAATTTCAGGAGCCAAAAAGTTGAAGAACATGAAGTTGACAAGAAGAAAAAGCTATGCTTACCGATTTCAAAGGGCTTGTTTCTCTTAGTTCAATTATGTATTCTGCAAATTTTGGTCCAATTCCCTGTACAATGATAAGCATGATCTAGAGTCAGTGAATGTGGAACCCCAATTTAAACTCATGATAAGGACATGTATTGGTGAAGGAATAATGAAACAAACCTTTAGTTCCATAAGTTCCTCTCTGCCATAATGAAATCCAGCCAATGAACAAACTCAGTTCCTTTTATGAAATGAAATGACTCAAGAATGCAGCACTGTTCGACAATTAACGACAAAACTTACCTATTGGCTGAATTTAAGAAGTCCACATATCCTTGCATAAGAGAGCTCTGCACATGAAGTTTGTAAAGATCAGCACAACATTTCACAGAGACATATACAGATCATTCTGGATTCTCATCCTCTTACTTACCTTTAAACTACTGCTTATTACATTAAATTTGTTCAAAGGAGTGCCCGTTGTTGAGAACCTGCCATTCAGACAGGTTTTTGAAGCCATTGCTGTTGGAGTCTTGAGCTCAGAGGGACACTTATGATCCGTGAGTACAATTCTATTCGTATCTACGGGAGAGAGAACTTTTCTCAAGGGACTCTCTAACGTTTTCCGCTTCTCGCTAGCTGGAGATACTTTTTCCTCCTGGTTAGACCATTGAACTGCAGAATTTGCACATGTTTAACAATCTAAAAGGATACGAAAACTTCTTTAAGTTGATATAGAAGAAGTTCCCCTGTTGTATATGAAACAAGAAATCCCTGTAAGATATAACAAATTGGTATATACGTATATACCATGTACATGTGTTGTTGATTCTACAATAATATCTGCAGAACTAGCACCTTCCTCTTCTGTGTTGTCTTCATCCGCAAAATCCAGACTCTGCGACTTTAGTTATGACGTTATAAATATGCTTTATATAAGCTCCAGAACTAGCTTCTTGTGATAGGGTGTTGCAAAAGACTGCTAAATGAGAAACTTACATCCAAGCAAGAATCAGTCAGACCTCCATCATCAAGGAGTATGTTTCTGAAAGGTACAGGTATCGTCCTGTATATATATGTACAAAAAGTAGTCAATGAATGAGGTAATGAGACAAACATCAATTTATGTTTCAATTGATATTACCTCTCTTTAATATTAGATGTGCTTCGATAGGTGTTAACCTTGGGTTTGGTAGAGCTGTGATAGTTAAGCTTCTTTGCAGAACTTTCAGGAAAAGAAGTAACAGCCTCTACTCTTTGTAGGCTCTTCGTCTTTCCTTTTGATTCAAGCCAAGCTCTCAATTTCGCTTCCATGTCCACTTTAACTTTTGGAGTCTCTACCTTTTGAGCTGAACCAACAAAATTCGAGATGTGCCTTGATCTAGCAGCTAAGCTAACAGTATGAACAGATTCCTGGTAGGCTCCTGGATTCTGCAATTCAAGATGCAAATTCCGAACACATTCCAGGATGATCCTCAAAAACGATTGACACAATTTTGTGATCCTTACCAGGCAGGCAACCATCAAAGCACGACTAGTTCCTCCCAGGGAGTCCTGCAGTATACGGGTCAATTTGCTTTCCCTATATGGTACTCTTGGTTTGTTGTTGTTCAGTGCATAGATCACATTCGATAATGCAAACAAAGATTGGTTAATCTTAGCACTCTCTATCAACCTGATCCCTTCATTGCAGGTCCTCCTGTTGTCTTCATTTCCTAAATAAATAGCAGACACAAACAAGTTCTGAGAGATCACGTACGAATCCCAATAGTTTAAGATTTGTATATTCAATTTCTGATATATGCGAGAATTACCAGCCAGGTCTATGAGATTAAGCTTCCCAGTGACCATAGTCCCAGAACCATCACCAATAGGAGTTGAAACACTTATCACAAGAACCCCATGGCTTCTACTGGATACATCATTTAGACCTGTGTGTGCAGTCTTCCGCCTCTGAATTCCACAAGAAAACAGCTCTTCAAATTGAGACAATGAACTTACTGGGACACGAGATAGTCCCTTGAGGTGGATTTGCCCATCTTTATCATCCAGAATCACAATTTCTTTTGCCTTGAGTTCTAAAAGGTCATAGCACCTGTCCAGGTATACTTCATAGTAAGAAATCTCTGCTGTGCTTCCCATCTGTTCGCACATTGACAGAATTTTTGACATGGACAGTGGCATTAGCCCCGGCAACTCATCAGTACCCTGCATTAATCAATCGACATATTTTCATCAGACACAATTGTTAAAATCACAGAAAATTCCCCTTCCGTTCATGGGGTGGAAGGACGAGGTAATTAATTATACGACATAGGTTAATGAGTTCGTGTTCTAGAAAAAAGAAATCATCCTAGTTCATACTTCGAAAACATTAACATTATGGGAAGCAAAAAGCAAAATTTTGTGGAAAAGATATACTGGTTTAAGGTGAGAAACTCGAATTTGCCTGAAATCCACTTGAAAATTTTCGTTTCTTCTCCTTAGATTTCTCAGCAATCCACAACTTAGTATGAGATACTATTGTGAAAATTGGTGCTATACCTGCATGGTATATGTCTTTCCACTTCCAGTTGCGCCATAAGCAAACACCGTAGCGTTCCAACCTCGAAATATTCCAGGAACTAAAGGGCTAACTTCCCTCTGAAAAATCAGATTAACGTTGTTGGCGTCTTGTCCGAAGAACGAGTCCATTTGATAACACTCGTTTCGGCTAAACAGACAACAAGAAACCATGATCAACGACAAGAAAAATGATCAAGATTGGAACGGAAAGTCTGAAAGAAAAGGGCTAACCTGGTGTCAGGGTCTTTAAGAAGAACAGTAACTTCGCCTCTAGACTCACAATCTCGTACAAGAACAGAAACACACGAGATGGGGAAGCCATCATTTGCAGAGATTTCCTGGGGCAGAAAAGGGCGTATCCTTATAACAACTCTAATCTTGTTGGTTGATTCACGGAGTTTCCCGGGAGCAGAATATTTCAGAGAAGACTTGGGGGTCTTCAACGAACCGGTTTGGACTTCCATGGAAAGAAAAGATTCGAAATTTAGAAGGAGAAGATAGTGGATTTGAGAGAGAAAGACCTGTTCGAGGAGAAAAGAGATAAAACTTGGGTCGTAGTACGATTGTACGAGAATTTAAACGGATTCGACCGTTGAGAGACGTTAGGTTCGTTATTTTTGAAAATTTTGAAGTTTGGGCTCTTATGTTTGGATTGGCCCATGAACTATTCCCGATAAAGTGGAGCTCACTAAAGTTGCTTTACTTGGTTGCTCAAGTAATAATTCCTAAATATTTAATTAATTGAATTGAGTTTAAATTTTATGTCAAATTGTAATGTTAATAATATTTAATTTATTTATATATTGTTCAGACACATATATGTGTATTTGTTATTAAAAATTATAAAAATTAATAGTTTAAAATTTTGAATTTTTAAAAAATAAATTAAATTATAAAGGAACCTATAATACATTATAGTATATAGGGGTAAGGCTTTAGGAAAATCTGATTGAGTCTAATTGTTGTTGTTGTTGGGATTAGATCTCCTGTTCTACTTTTGTTGTTCTTACTTTATTCTAATTCATCTCATCAAATCTGATTGAGTCTAATTGTTGTTGTTATTGGGATTAGATCTCCTGTTCTACTTTTGTTGTTCTTATTTTATTTTAATTCATCTCATCCACATATTTATGTAGAACCTATATAAATATGTGGATGAGATGAGTTAGAATAGAGTGAGAATAACAAAAATAAAATAGGTGATTTCTAAGGGCCAAAATCATTACTCATTAGAGTATTCTTAATTTTAGTTAATAAATAGAAAATATATAAAAAAATTATTTTGCATTTGTTATATCAAGCATAATAAAATTTAATTAATTTCCTTAATACTCCATAAGATATTTTATAAAATATATTTTATAAGATTTTAATTACTTCATTTTTTAAATTTACATTTTTTATTTAACTCAATTTGGGTTTATATAAGTTTTTTTTTTCAAACAAAATTTTGGGTTTACATAAGTTTTTTACTAAATTAGTTTTAAGTGCTAGTCTAAACTACTTGATTTAATTTTTCAATTAAGCTTATTCATTAACTAAATACTTCGTGAATTCTTGGATCAAAAAGCCTACTTTTTCATATAAATAATTTTAAAATATAATTAAAAAATTCAACCTGTAACACTCCCTTACCGTTGGGTACGCACCGGGACGCCCGCAGGTCATTCCGGTACATATCCTATGATAAGGGTGAGCTACGTGCGATCACT
>JANSVA010000004.1:37753328-37763906 GCA_025504915.1 Erythroxylum reticulatum
CAACTAGATTTAATCAAATGACAAAAATCGGTTAAGGTATCAGATTTCAATTAGATTGGACACTAAAATAAAATTGTTACGGTGGATTAATTTAGGAAATACTTCACTTAAGCAAGTCAAACCCAATGTTCATGGTATTCTCTTCTTTTCTAAATCCGAGTCACTACTTGCTTCATAGATAATTCGAAATAAAAGGTGTTAAATACAAGAAGCCTAAAATTAAGTTCGTTAATCCTAAGTATCCTCACACAAAATCCTAAGGTTGGTCCACACTTAAGTCTCAAGTATGTCACTTGATTAATTTTCCGACAAATTAAATCTCATTGTTTGTGACATTCAATCATAAAAGGTCTTAATTTAGGTGATCAAGCTAATTTAGGACTAAATATGCATTCAATCAAGCAAAAATCAATACCACAAAAATTATCCTGATCCAATATCAATCTTAACCTTAACCGAAAAGAAAAATTTACTCACACATATTTATCAATGTAACATAAATTATGGTCATAATATGTGTTTGCATTGATTAAATCCGCACAATTAAAATAAATAAGGAATAAAGAAAAATTAAAAAAATGCCCCTTCTTTTCCTACAGCTGTATTTTCTCGCTCCTCTAGCTTCAAGAATATTGTATTAGCCACCAGCTGCTTCAACGTTGTTTTCTCCTTCAGCTCAACTTGGTCATGCGTCCAGCTGCTTTAACTTGGTCTTCTCAACGTGTTTTTCCTCAAGCCACCTTGCATCCACCAGCTGCTTCATCAACGTGAGTGGAGTATTTTTTTTAAACCACCAGACGCAAGATTGTCTCTCTTCACAAGCAGCTACGTGTCCTCCTCTTCACCAAGCTCACGTTTTCTTCCTCTTGCCACAACTCCACGCCACCAGCTAGTTCACTTTGTTATCTACCCACCAGCTAACGTGTTGTTCTGTTCAATTGCAACGTTGTTCTCTATGCCACCAGCTTCCTTCGACACTCACGCCCCTCTTGCTTCAACGTAGCTGCTCCATTTCTCCTCAAACCACCAGCTGCAACGTGTGTGAGTTGAGTGTCTCCACTTGGTGTAACGTTCTTCTTCTTCCACTCACCAGTTCAATGTGTCTTCTTCTCTTTTTCTAATGTGACTGATAATGTGTCTTTCTATTTCTGGTGTAAAGTTCGTGGAGAGGAGTGTCCCAGCTAACGTACTTTATCCTTTCTTTTTAGACCACTAGCTGCTATCTTCTTTCACACCCATAATCACGTTTAATCAGCCCCGCCTTTTCTTCACTTTCTGTGCCTACGTTTTTTATCTCTGGAATGTCCACAACTCTCCCTCTATTCACACCACCCACTGCTCTTTTGTTTCTTCGTTTTTTAACGTATTTTCAGCTTTCCACGTTGTGAGTCTCCACTAGCTGTCATCCTCTCCTTTTCTCCAGCTATATAATTTTTGTCTTCTTTCCATTTTATTATCTTTTAGCATACATTCATGTTGTAACTCTCCCTCTGCGCTACCACTTGCTTTTTCTTTTTTTCTCATAGCTCTTCATTCCTTGATTACCGCCAGCTACTTCAAAAATGTTATGCCGCCACTTGCTTTTTATTTCCTCTCTTCAACGTTTTCAGCTCCCCAGGTCTTTAAACTTTTTTGTAAAAATCTTTTCTCCTCCTCCACTGCCAACTAGCTAGTTTTGTACCTTTTTAATTCTTTTTGCCAAGAAACTGTCATGTTTTGTTAGGTGTAAAGAGCTCCAAATTTGTGAGCTTTTGCTCTTTTGTCCAAATCCAATATATAACTAAAATTAAAACACATGATTCTTAATTAGTGCAATTTAAACATTAAAGGGACAATAGTTTAGCAAATTATGTATCAATAATTAATACACAATGCTTGTTAACAAAAGGACATCGATGTAAGGATACAGTCCTCGTGCCCATGATTGTTCAGTTTCAGCAAAGATGGGGGTTGGCTTAGTTTATAACCAGTAAGTTATAACTTTACCAGCAATTTTAGCCGTATAATTTTCCTTCCACTGCTTTGAACTTGTAAGTTTTCAACGGGCATACTAATGTCTTTGCATTGTTGAGATATAGTTACTTTTCATATATCTAAATTTCTACTGTTCCAAAAAGTACAGACTATCATAAAGATTTAAGGGTTATTTATAAAATATCTTAAACTCTACTCAAATTTATAATTTTAATATTAATTTTAAAAAATTACAGTACAATCATAAAGTATACTAAGTAATTTATATTTTAATAAATTATTATTTGTTTATAAAAATAATATTTTATTAATTTATAAAAAAGTAGTTTATTAATCTACACTAAGATCATAATATTATGATACTCATTTATGAAAATTAACTTATTCATATAAAACGTTTCTATTATCAAAGCATTCTCCCAAATAGATACATGAGACGCATGTGAATACCAATTCAGATTTTCACTAATTCAAAAGATTGACTTTTTGATTTGATTTTGTTTAATAATATTTATTGTTAAAAATTGATCTGTTCTTTTTATAAATTAAAATAAATTTATTAATTTTTATTTAATAATCTTCTATTTTAATTAAACTTTAAATAAGATTAATTTTTTATAATTATTTTTAAAAATATTTTATTTTATTTAGTTTAAGTTTCGTCCAAGTAGATTTCATAAGTGATCATAAGAATCTTGCAAGTGACGCTATCTTGGTAAGACCTCCAAAGATCAAGGATCTCCCACCCAATTGGAACATTATAATTTTCATCGTCGCGGATGTTTCGAGCATGCCCTTCATAATAATTATTTGACAAATTAAAAGAAAAAAATCGTTACTTATTTTATTCAAAGAAAGATTTAAAAACTTAATAAATTAAAAAATCTTAATAAAAAGTATTAAGTATTTTGTCCTACTGCCCTTCTCAATTATTTAAGTTTTTTTAAAAAGTTATCTTTTAGTTGTTGGGTTTTTTTTTAAAAATTATATGAGTTAAATTAGATAAATGGGTGTTATTGATAATTAAAACTTAAAGGAATGAACATTAAACTCGAAAAAAATTTATTTTACTCTTTTTTTCTTCCCTTTCTTTTGAATAAAATACTTATAGTGCATGAAAAATATAATATTAATTTTGAATTTTAATTCTAATATTTATTTTAATTTTAAAGAACAAAACTTTAATTTTAACTCTTTTGAATTAAAATTAAAAAATTAAAATAACTATTTTTCTTAATTATTTAGAAAAAAATTATAGGGTCTAATAAAATTTTATTTTACTTTTAAATTGTAATATAAAATATCAAATATCAAATATCAAATATATAAACACAAATTCAAGTTAAACCTTCTTACACTTGAGGTGGATACAGGAGTAACAACTAGGTCTAAACTCAGATGTTTTCAATTAGGTCTGAATATGGGTTGCCCAGGCTTAGACCGGCCCAAGACCCAATTCTTCTAAACAAAACGATATTATTTTATTTAGAATAGTTAAATCTCACTCCAGTCTAGATTAATTAAAAAAGATGTTATTTTAAATTTTAAATTTTAAATTTTAAAAATTATTTTAAAAATTGACAAGACCACCCGTTACCATCCCTAAATAGATATCGAAACTTCTCTGTCAACTTTAGCAACAACTAAAAGGAAGTTAGGTTTAGATGAATGAAAAAACTAGGCTGAACACAATGTTGGGTCTAAAGAGCCTAACTTGTTTCTATCTAGGCTAAATGTAAAAGGTTTTATTTTCCAAATGGACATCCTAAGGTTAACAAGGCCAAAACTAACCTATAAGAAAAATTGAAGTCCTATTCCAGCAGGCCGGCGTTTGACCAATAACAAAAATGCATTTGGAGATTTTGTCTCATAATTGTTATTTACTGACTTGTTTTATCAAAAAATGAAGTGGTGTTAACGATCATTTAATTAATATGATATCTGTAAAACAGTGGTCATTGCTTAGATTCAGTTGTTTTGAATTGGAGTAAATGGTTTTGCAGATTTTGCAGACTGAGGATAAGAACCAATTTCTATATAGACATTTGGCATAAAGAAGATAAGGCAACTTCAATATGGGGTAAGATAATGAATTCATACTTAACTTATTAATAAATTGGTTGCTATACCTAGAGAAGAATACCTGATATGATCATATTTTCTGAAAAGAAATTCATTTATGTGTCTTGGAGAAACCAACTTAGTAAATGCATGTTAGTTATTGTCAGGCTTTGCTATATGTGTATGCCCCTTGTTCCAATGGTGATGCAACAGTTACGTATACAAATGATCTATCTTGTTTCCTTTATGTCTCCTCCTTCTCTTCCTCTTCCTACTGTTTTAATGGCAATTCTCTTGTTCTTTAACTCCCATTGCAGGGTCCAAATTTACATCAAATAGAACAAGGACAACGACTATCGTACCCCCAGGATATATATGAGATCTAAGGAAGAAAAATGATACTGTAGGTGAAAGAGACGAAATAAAATTTTATGATGTAATCGTCATTGTTTTTCCTTTTCATTGATTATATATATATATATATATATATATATATAACAGAGGTTTTTGTTTTTGTACAGCTAAGTTTGTTACAACAAAATGGCATTTTTATTAAGTGTCTTGCAGGTGCATTTTGTTATCTTTAGGAAGTTGAATATTCTGATAAATATTTGGGCTGGAGCTGAATCTGGATCTAATACTTGGGCTTGTGTCATTCTTTCCATCATTTTGGCTCAAAGGCATTTGGTCTCTTACAGCCCCTCTCAAACGAGACCTAGGATTTGTGATAAGGTTGAGTTTGGATAATAAGTAAGAAAATCGTGTGGCTAGTAAAGGCTATGTGAGTAAGACAGCTACTTGGTCTGTTGTACTGACATACCTGACCTCTAGAACACCATCTGAAACCTTGTACCAGATAAAGTGGATGTACAGTTCAAAATGTTTAGTGTGAGAGTGAAACACTAGATTGTGAGTTAAGGATTGAGCACCATTATTGTCGCACCAGAGGATAGGCTTTTGAGATGAGGTGAACCCTAGTTTAGAGATCAAAGAGAGTAGCCAGATGAGTTCAATAAAGATCTGTGAAAGTGCCCGATACTCTACTTCAGTACTAGAGCGAGCCACGACCAACTGTTTCTTCGAGTTCCAGTATATAAGATTTCCCCCAAGGAAGACACAACCACCGCTGGTGGACTTCTGATCATCAGGCGAGCTAGCGCAGTCTGAATCACTGAAGGTGTAAAGCAAAAGAGGAGAGGGTCAAAAATGAAGCCCTAGATCAACAGTCCCTTGAAGATAAAGAAGAACCCTTTTTAAGGCAATCCAATGTGTAGTGGATGGATTGGTAAGAAATTGGCTCAATTTATTGACCGTGTAGCTAATATCGGGCCTTGTGTTGCAGAGATAATGAAGAGCCCCAACTAAGCTACGATACAACGAAGGGTCAGAGAAGGGAAGGCCATCATGGAGCAAGAGCTTGGACTCATTGGAGATAGGAGTGGTACATAGTTTGCAGGAAGACATATTGTCACGGTGAAGCAAATCCCTCACATACTGACTTTGAGAGAGATACAACCCTATCACATTACGGTAAACCTCAAACCTAAGAAAGAAATTTATACTTCTTAGTGTCGTGAGAGCAAACTGAGAGTTAAGCTTAGTAATAAGGTCCTGTATAGCTTGCTGATTATTCCTCGTAAGGAGAATGTCGTCAACATAAACCAAAGCAATAAGAAGTAAACCATTATGCTTGTAGTAGTAGAGAGACGTGTTAGACCTGGAGTTGACAAAACCCCAAGTGTTGAAAGCTATCTTTAGAGTTTGAAATCAGGCTCTAGGAGCCTGCTTCAAGCCATATAGAGCCTTGGAGAGACGGCAAACATGAGTAGGTTGAGTGGAGCTTTCAAAACCCTAAGGTTGGCTTATATAGACAACCTCTACAAAGCACCATTGAGGAATGCGTTGTTGACATTAATTTGTTGGATGTCCCAATTATGTGAGACCGCAAGAGACAAAATCACCTTGATGGTTAATGCTTTGACTGCTAGACTAAAGGTCTTGGAATAATCAATGCCAGGGGTTTGAGTGAACCCTTTGGCAACAAGTCTCGCCTTATACCTATCCACAGATCCATCAGCTCTGTATTTGGTTCGAAAAACTCATTTAGTAACCAATATATTCATGGTAGGGTCATAAGGGACTAAGGTACAGGTTCGGTTTTTGTGTAGGGTAGTGATCTCATCTCTCATAGCTTGAGTCCATAGAGGATCTTGAATAGCCTGAGACACAGAGGTGGGTTCTGAGGTAGGATAAGAGGTTAAGGCAGTAGAATAGGTTTTAGGTTTAAAAATGCAATGTTTGGATCTTGTTTCCATTGGGTGGATATTTTGGGTTGGGGGAGGGAGAGTAGGAATTGGGGTGGGTTATGTATGTTGTGTATGAGTGGAAGGGGAGGGAGTAGGGAGAGGAAAATTAACAAAAGAGTCAGATAAAGGAGATACCTGAGAATGATTGCTGGTGCAAAGAGGCATGGCAGGCAAATCTGTTGACGGTGGAGTGCTTCGAAATGAGACCTTAGGATAGTCAACAGGAGCCAAAATAGAGAGAGGTAAGCCTTTAGGGTTTTGTGTTGATTAAGGCTTGGGGGGAAAAAAGAGATGTGTATAGAAACTCATGCTCATTGAAATCAACACAACGAGAGATAAAAACTTTGCCATTGGGACTAAGACACTTATACCTTTTATGAAGAGGGTTATACCCCAAAAAGACACATTTGGTGTGTGAAAATCAAGCTTGTGTTTAAAGTAATAGCATAGGTAAGGGTAGCAATTGTAGCCAAAGGTTTTTAGGTGAAGATAGTTGGGACATTTGAGATATAGAATTTCAAATGGGGATTTATTATTGAGACGTGGAGTGCAAAGATTATTTATTAAGTAAGTTGTTGTGGAAAAGGCTTCAAGTCATAAGGTGAGAGGCATATTGGCATAAGAAAGTAAGGTTAAGCCAGTTTCTGTAATGTGGTGGTGTTTCCTTTCATAAACACCATTTTGTTGGTGAGTATGGGGATAACTGAAACGATGGTTAATACCAGTCTGATTGAGAAAGGGTAAAAAGGCTTTGTTCCCCCCCCCCCCCCTGTTTATGTGAATTGCTTTTATTTTGTGGTCAAGTTGTAGTTCAATATGAGTCTTGAATCGAATGAAAGTGGCTAAGGCTTCAGATTTAAATTTGAGATGGTAAAACCATGTAAACCGTGAATAGGCATCAATAAAAATTAGATAATATTTGTGACCTTCACTAGATTGGTAGGGAGAGGGTCCCCAAATATCATAGTACACAATCTCAAGAGGTTTAGTGACAGTGATATAACGTGTGTTAAAAGGAAGTTGATGTAATTTACCTTGCCTACATGAGTCAAAAAATTGAAGATCACTTGGATCAAGCTTTACGTTCATTGATTTTGAAACCATATAAAGTACATTTTTGGATGGGTGGCCAAGTCTAGTATGCCAAACATTTGCAAATTTTTGAACATTATGAACTTCATATTTGTTGAGTACATAAGCAATAGAGTTTCTAAAAGAAAAGGCCTGAGAGGAACTAGAAGAAGGAGAAGGGGTTGTAGACTGTGATTGAGTGGTAGCTTTAAGAATGTAGAGCCCATCTCGAAGCACTCCTCTAAATAGAATTGTCCCTAAAACCTTGTCCTTAAACAAGCAATAATTGTCAGTAAACTCAACTGTAATCTTATTATCCTTTGCTAATTTAGATATACTCAAGAGATTTTTCTGTTATTTGAGGAACATGGAGAATTTCTTTTAAGGCTAAGGGAGTGTGTTTATTGTCATGAAACTGAATGGAAGAGGAACTAGTATGAGCTATAGATAAAGCATTACCATTACCCACAATAAGATGACCTCTGTCCCCATATTCAGAGCTAACTGTTAGATTGTTCAAGTCATATGTGACATGGTGTATAGCACCACTGTCTACAAACCATGTGGAGTCACTACCAAGATCCGTAGGAGTGTATGTAGAGGGCTGATTGTGAGCAAAAAAAGTATGGGGACCAGATCTATGTTGCTAAAAACCACCTGAAGCATGTTGAGATTGATTTTGTGATATCCAATTTGGTCAGTTCTGTGAACCTTGACAAGTTTAGTTAAAGCGCTTGTAACATTTGAGAGCGTCATGACCAGACTTTTGGCATAACTGACGAAAAAATTTTCTAGCTCCAGACCATCAATCATTTCTGCCACAACGTCCTCTACCTCTATAACCCGACCTGCTTCCATTAGTTGGCTGTCTATTAAAGTTGTTATCTTTGTTAAAGGAAGCAATATTAGCTGTAGGTACAGTGACAGTAGCTTGTGTAGAGAGAGTGTTGAGTTGTTCAATCCGAGTCTCATGCATCATCAATGTGTACTGAGTGTCTTGTAAGGTAAAAGTCTTCATGGTGTGAGTGAGAAAAATAACCACTAGGTCATATTCATGTCCTAAGCCATTTAGGGCACTTAGGATAAGTTCATGCACAGGACCTGGATGACCTGCGACCAAGAGAGAATCTTCAATTGATTTAATCTTCTGCATATATTCTGAAATACTAAGAGCACTTTTTTGTATTGTAGAGAGCTGTTGCTTGAGTTGCAAGACACGAACCATAGATGTTTATGCATACAACCTCTCAAGTGTTTGCCATACCCCAAGTGACGTACATGATGTGATGACCTATCCAATCACATCATCACCAATGGTGGAGAATAACCAACAAAGGAGAAGCTGATCAAAACGTTTCCAGTATCAAAAATCTGGATTTGATGAAGTATGAGATTCTGCAGTGATGGAAGTGGTAATAATAACTGGATTAGGTGGTGAGATGCCTGGTGTGATGAAGATCTCAAACTCCAGGGCACGCATGGCTACTAGGACCTGTGCACGCCAGTTGATGAAATTATTCCAATCCGACTTAATAGGTAAGTTGAAATTAAGTGTTTTAGCAAGAACAGAGAAATCAAGAACGGGCATAGTTTTGGTTGTTTGGTTTTGTTGAGAATCAGGAGGTTGGTTGGCAAAAGAAGAAGCTTCTGAAACGTGAGCCATGGACATTTGTCCTTTGTGGCTCTGATATCATGAAAGAGACTAAATAACATTTTATGATTTAATCGTCATTGTTTTTCCTTTTCATTAATTGTATATATATAGAGAGGTTTTTGTTTTTGTACAACTAAGTTTGTTACAACAGAATGGCATTTTTATTGAGTGTCTTGTAGGTGCATTCCGTTATCATGAGGAAGCTGAATATTTGATGAATATTTAGGCTGGAGCTGAATCTGGATCTGGTACTTAGGCTTGTGTCATTCTTTTCATCATTTTGGCTCAAAGGCATTTGGTCTCTTACAGTAGGAATATGACTTGGAATATATATTGCTTGATTCTTCTTGTTCTTAATATTTCTTTTTTCGTATTGCCTGATTTGCTTATTTTAACAATAGTCACATAACAGGGAGATGCAGTTTATGTCCAGTCCCTTAACAACGTCCATTTTTCTTATTTGTTAAAAGAATAAGTGGTTGGATCGTTAAGCGTCAACAAAGAAGTGATGGTGGATTTGATATGGTAATTAGTTCTCATGTAGCTTTTGTAATCAGTGTTTCGGATGCAATCAATGACATAGTCAAATATTTTACTTGCAGTCTTTATCTTCTTGATCATGTTGGATTGATTGCATTCTCCAAGATCTTGACTTAGATCGGAAGTAGAAGATAGTCTTCTTCTGAGGAAGTGGTTTCTCCAAGTTCTTAAGAAAACCTAAAATGGACTGAACTTATAGAAAATGATGTGGAACTGGAACTTGGGAGCATGTCAATTGTGGCCTGATGATGAAAAGAAGTAACTCCACTTGTTACTTTGGTTCTTTTAAGCATAAACTAGTGAAATTTCAGTTCACAAAGGAGATGTAGGATCAAGCAGGAAAGTTCCATGAGTAGCTGTGACTAGATCAAAGACCCCAGAGAAGAAAGAGAACAGTAATGTTATATGGGGTGGCCACCGATGATAGTGCTTTGCTCCTGCTGACGTTGCAGTACCATTGGAGGAGGAAACTCATACAAATCAGGCTCCAAATCGTCTAGTTTTCAATTTGGAGAACTAATATCTGAATCTTTACAAGTATGATCAAAGGGCTATTTGATAGTTAATGGGATCTGGACAGTGCTTCAAGCCTTTGCAAATGTTTGGATGTATTAACTAGTCATTTCAATTTGGATTAGGCATCCTTTTCACCACAGAGTACTTTATCTACATTATCTAAAAGCAGTACCAATGAAGTGCACAACTAATGCCAACTGAGGCACTAAACCCTCTTATGCCCAAAAACTAATGACTTCTTTGAATTGGATATAAAGTTTGATTTCATGGAGTTTCTTTGTGATTGTTAGAGATTTAAAAGAAAAAGAAAAGAGAGCATGAGTTTAATTAGATACATGAATGGGAATGTACCATGAACTAGTGACCTAGTGTGATGTTGAAGATGAATTATAAAGAAAATCTAAGAGACCTATAATAATTATATGGATGAAGTTATAGTCAAATATAATTAATTAA
>JANSVA010000004.1:37764006-37774555 GCA_025504915.1 Erythroxylum reticulatum
CTCCATAAAGTTTGTCAACATTATCCTAAAATAGTAACAATCGAGGATACAACTAATACCAACTCAGGCTCGAACCCTTCATGTCCAACTTGGAAATCTCGTATTTGAATACATACAACTATGATCAAGAGATTTTGATAGTCATTTGTTAAAAAATTTAGACTTTGTTCCATAACGTAAGTCTCAGCAAATTTACGAAGGATATGTATTCTCATGCAATGTTCTTCTTCAGTTCTTCGGGTGGGTCTGAAAATCTCGAATTTTATGCAAACTTCAACTTCATAATGAGCCGACAACTGTCCTAAAAGAGTATTTTAAACCATCAAGAAAGCTTCACTATCAATATCATGGGCGTTCTTCTACCATTAAAAGGAGTTTGGACTTAAGACACCAAATCTTGTTACTTACATTGAGCGTTTAAAGTCTGGAAATTATCTTATGAAAAATGAAAAGCCTGAAATAATAGGATTGTTTCGAGTTTTAGGCCATATCTATAATCCGTAACACGAGTCTTAATTACGCGTCTAGAATCGACATAAAAGGGAATAAACGAAAAAAAATGCAAAAAGTATATGATTTTTGTTCCATAACTTTAAACAATCTTTTCATTTCAAAGCTGAAACAATCTCGTTGCCATGACATCATTTATGCACCTTAACCCATTCTTAAAAGAAAATTTTCCTAACGGTATCTTAATCTAAAATTGGATCTCGCTATTACACTTGTATATCTTTCCTGACAGGATTTATGCACCTAACTTTGCTGTGAACTAGATCTAAAGTTTGATTTGATGAAGGTTCGTGGTGATGATTGGAGAAATTTTTTTGAAGAAGGAGCATGATTTAAACGATGTATTAAAGACTTAATGACTTAGATGTGACCTATATGTAAGATTGATGATTTTTTTACTAAATTAAATAAAATGTAATTAATAAACGATCAAATATGCTTAGAATGAAATGAGATTTATGATTTTATTCTAATTATCCTGATAAGATTGAATGTACACAATTAATGATGGTTTTTGGCTTGAGTGAGTTAAAAATGCAAACAAATCTCATATCTCTTAAATTGTTTAATGGACCAAATTGCAAGCGAAAATCTAAAAATGAAAAGAAAGAAAAAAGTATATAATTTATTTAATTTTGAAAGAGTACTTACAAACTATCCAAAGTTTAACAAAATTTGTAAGTTCTAATTTTAATTTTTCTATGTTTAACTAGTACAATTAAACAAATCGCAAAGCTTTAGTTTAATTTTTTTATCAAAATATAGGTTAGCTTCTAAAGTTTTGGAGCGTTTAAAATGAACTTCATTATTTAAAAATTATTTAATTTAAACTTTAAATGGACAGAAATGTTGATAAAGTTATGTCATATTAGTGGAAATATGATGGATAATTTTTAATAGTGATGTGAGTCTCATTATGCCACATGACATTTACATAACACATAAAACTTATATTATTTTAATTAATTTTAGATTGATTATATTTTAATTAAGATTGTATTGTAAACCCTAATTAAAGCTAATGAGTCTAACTTTAAAAAAACACTCTAATTAATTAATCCTTATTACACTAATTACCATACTTTCTAAATTCCTAATTTAATCATTTTTTCATAGTTTTCTTGTTCACACAAACATCATATTTGATCAAATCAAAAAATTAACAACCTCACTAAAATTCTCATGACAAGCTTCTTCATTTTTTATAATAAAAATAATCACAAGTCTTGTATATTAGAAAATTGGAACCAATCTGATCATGAGCATAGTAGAATAAATACAAAAAAATAGATTTTTTTGAAAGTTAATATTACTTCAAAATTTATAACATAATTAATACACAAACATAACAAGTATAAACATAAATCTTATCTTATTATGTAACTTGATTCTTTTCTTGTTGCTTCCCTCAAAATATTTTTTAAAATAGTTCACTGTAAATATTATAGCTTTATATATGTCCAACCTCTAATAGTATCCACATAAATGTATTAAGAGAACTCTACAACTGGTGCAATGAGAGTCAAGCAAAAAACCGCTAGTTCCTCTAGACCTGAACCTATTTATAATAGAGTTTGGATCTTTTCATGATTTAGTATAAATAAAATTCTAATTTCAATTAAATAATAATTGAGTCCGAATAAGATATAATATTTTATATTGATCCTTATTTATAAAAATGTCATCTTTAATTTCAAAACTTCTCAAAATTTATAATTACATCTGATATAATTAAAATACATATATCTCTCTCTAAGTATTCTTTATGTGTAACCTATAAGGTTCTTAAGTATGAGGGAATGAATATAAATTATAACCTTAAATTATATTCAACATCACCTAAATATTATAATTTTCAAAATAGTTTTGACCAACTTCTGTATGCATATTTTTCATATAATTCAATCATTTTATTACAAAATATTTTGATTAAACATAGAGTAAGAAAATAATTTTTATTCTAGTTGAGTCCAATCATTTTAGTTCTTCACTAAATAGTAATCGATTCAATTAGAGATATCTGAAAACTATTCTCAAGTTATCACTCCACCTTGGCCAATGATTTCTCAAATCAATCCTAATTAATAATAAAGAACAATCTCTCTAATCACTTTAAGATAATAAATCTTATATTGATCGTTCAACTATCTTCATATAGTTTGTGATATATCTAATAACTCCCGATTAAGCTACCTTTAACTAAGATGGCTATAAATAATATCAAAATATAGTAATCCTTATATGAAATACTTTTGAATATCTCAATTTAAAAGATCATTTATATAATCATCACAGTGAGAATATTAATAGACGTACATGTTTCAAATAGAATTCTTATATCAGGTTAGCTTAGTGAACTTGTTCTCTAATAAGTACTCATATATTTGTTTAAGTATCTTCATAATTTAATTTATAAAATTGACTATGTTCTTCATAAAGAAAAAACATAAAATGTGTTAGTTATTTTACACTCTATTAATTTAAATCTCATGAAAACAATGACTAGAAATAATTCAAGAATAATACATAAATGTAATATGAATTTTATAATTATGATTTCATCATTATTTTTTTTAATGTATATTTATCCCATGAACTTTATTATATATATCTAAATATGTATTATATAAAGAATGTCTAGTACTAAGTCGGATACATATTCTGCCCACACATCTCAATCTGTTTCATATGAAACAAAAGTGTTATTTAGGGTGATGACGGAGTGGTGTTAGTGGTCATTCAATATGATATCCGCAAAACAATGGTCATTTTTTAAATGCAGTTGCTTTGAGTTGGGTGAAATGGTTTTGCAGGTTTTGCAGAATGAGGATAAGAACCAATTTCCATATAGACATTTGGCACAACGATGATAAGGAAACTTAAATATGGGGTAAGATAATAAATTCATACCTAACTTACAAATAAATTGGTTGCTATACCTGGAGAAGAATACCTGATATGGTCAGATTTTCTGAAAAGAATTCATTTATGTGTCTTGGAGAAGCCACCTTAGTAAATGCATGTTAGTTATTGTGAGGCCAGATTCTCTGCTATATATCTGCTTCTTGTTCCATTGGTGAAACAACAATTACGTTTGCAAATTATCTATCTTGCTCCTTTCTATATGCCTCTGAATTCTCCTTCTCTTCATCTTCCTGCTGTTTTAATGGCAGCGCTCTTGTTTCTTGACTATCTTTGTCAAATAGAACAAGGACAACAACTCTCATATCCCAAGGATCCATACGAGATTCGTGGAAGAAAAATGTTAAGGTAGTATTTTGGCTTGGAACATATATTGCTTGATACTTCTTGTTCTTAATTTTTTTTAAGCATTGCCTGATTTTCTCATCTTGACAATAGTTACATAAGAAGGAGATGCAATTTGTGTCCAGTGACTTTAAACGACCTCTACTTTTCTTATTTGCTCAAAGAGTAAGTGATTGGATCGTCAGACGTCAACAAAGAAGTGACGGTAGATTCAATACGGTAATTGAATGTCTCATATGATTTCTGTAATTTGTGTTTCGCATGCAAGTCAAATGTTTCATTCTCAGTCTTATCTTCGTGAGCTTTTTGGATTGCTTGCATGCTCCAAGATCTTGATTTGGATCTTCAAGCAGAATATGATCTTCAGATGATGTAGAGTTGGAACTTGATAGAGGAAGGATCAAGCAGGAAAGTTCTACTGGAAGTTGAGAATGAAGAGAACGATAAAGTTCAGCTCATTGCAGCTTCTGTAGAAGGAGATGAAACCTTTGGGGTGGCTAAAAATGATAGTAATCTGCTTCTCCTGTTGTTGTTGCTGACCAAGCCCCCAATATTATTGTCAAACTGAAGAGCCTATCCTGAAGCAGTAGCAATGGAGGAAACCAATACAACACAAGCCCCAAATCCTCTGGCTTTCAACATGGAGGACTAATAATTTGAATCCTTACAACTATGATCAAAGGGACATTTGGTTGTTTATGATATTTTGATAATGTTCTAAGCTTCTGCATATATTTGAAAGTATTAAGTAGTCATTTCAATTTGGATCAGGGATCTTTTTTCAGCATAGAGCTTTTCAACATTATCCTGAAGTAGTTCCAATGGAGGACACAACTAATACCAACTCAGTCTCCCAACCTTTCATGCCCAACTTGGAAAGCCCAATTTAAATCCTTACAACTATGATCAAGAGATCTTGTTAGTCATTTGTTTTTCCATTAAAATTTTGTATTAACATTATAATTTACTCTCTGTTAAAATTTTCTGTTATATTTACAGGAGTTTATAATATATCTTCCATATGAACATGAGTTTCAACGAAATTTATGAATATTTCTGTGTTACCCTGAAAATCTTGAACTTTATGCAAAATTCAGCTTGATCGTGAGCCGATGGCTGTTCCACTCAAAAGCATTCTAAGGCCTCCAAGAAAGCTTCAGTTATCATTATCACACGCTTTAATTTGGACTTAACACTAAATCTTATCTGAGCGTTTTAAGTTAATAAACTCTCTTACGCAATATGAAAATGCTAAAACTGTACTCTTTGGCGTCTTTAGACAGTATGTTCATATGAAAGATTGATCCTTTACGAACAAGAGTTAAAAGACCAAAGCAATCTGGATTTAAAGTTTGATTTCATGGTCACAGCAATCTGTTTCAGTGATAAAGTTGCAATTCCATGACTGAAGTTGCCAAACATCTCTTTCAACTGAATTCTATGCTAAAGCTCCAAATATTCTCCAGCACCGTGCAGAAGAACAGTGTTGAAATGTGTATTTAGCTTACCAGAACAAACTCAGGTGGTATCCAGCTAATTCTCGGGAACATTTGGGAATAAATACGATATATTTCAAAGGAAAAACTACAAATGATCTTGTTCAGCTAATCCCACCTCACCTTCACTCAATGCAAGCCATGTGCCGACAGACACTAATATAAATAGATGTCAATAAACATTATATCTCAAGTTAATCAAAAGAGAAGATCAACTGGAAAGAAACCTTAGTTAAGCAGATGTAACATTTTCTCACCCGTTATTTGTGCTCAGACATCCTAGGTCTGCATACCATCTGTTCAAGAACTTTGGTAAGACGCAAATGCTTTGCAGCCCATTGCTCGACCAACTTCTGCTCTTTTGCATCTGCATCCCTCTTAAGTTCGGCTAATTGTTCCCTGTACTCAGCTTCAATCCTCTCAAGGGAGGCCCTCTCTTCTTCTCTAAGAGCCTTGATCTTTGACTCAATTTCTTCCATTTTTTCCCTCTTTCTACAGGACTTCTCAGACTCAATTTGCAACTCCACCCTACTTAGCCTCCAGGCAGCTTCCTTCTTATGTGCAGCCAAAGCCTTTTGAACTTCTTCCAACTCTCTGCAGCACTCAACCATGTCAGATATTGGCAAGTTCTCACCACGAGCTGGTGCTGACACGTGTGGTGGCAAACTGCCTAATGCAAGGGGAGTATTATCCACTACTCTCTCAGGCTGAAGCCACGGTATAGTTGGAGAGGCTGCAACGGTTGATGATGAAAGGCTTAGAGTTACCGACGGAGAGGGGGGCCTAACATTGGATGTACAGTTAGAGTTAGAAAGCCATGGAGGAAGCAGTGCTGGTGCAGGGTTTGGTGGATCCTGGTGAAGGAAGCCACCATTTGAAGTTGGCATGACAAATGTTGGAGGTGCGCGCTCTTTTACTAGCTTCTCTGCAAAAGTCTCCAGTATCCTATTGTACTTCCCCTCCTCGATCGGTTCAATGGCCTTGTTAATTTCCTTCTGCTCCCTCTGTTGCTTCTCCTTAAACACTTCCCACCACTTGCCTAATCTCTTGGCTGTCCGACCGGGAACTTCAGCAGCAATTTTCTTCCATTTGTTTCCATGCTTGGCCTGAAGTTGGATGACCAGAAGCTGCTCCTCTTCAGTGAGTGATCCTTTCTTAATCCCAGGTTTGAGGTAGTTTCTCCACCTTTCTAAGCAAGATTTAGCATCCCTGTTCAGGGATGTGTTCATGCGCTGTGATACAAGATTCCACTCCCTTGGACCGAACTGTTTCACATATGCTCGTAGCAAAGCATCCTCTTCAGGCCTCCAGCGCTGCCTCTCCTTCATTTCCAGGTGCAAACGCCACTGCCCATTGCCTTAAACTCTTCATGATGTATCTGAAATATTTTTAAATCAAACACTATCCATACATGGATGAGGAATTGAAGACTTTGAAACAAAGATACAAAACTAAGGAAAAACAGCGCAAGCACAATTAACCAGGAATTATCACACATCAAAGCAACACACAAAACAAGTTAGATGAGCTGTTCCACTAAAAAACTAGCGAAACTACAGGCAAATAACAACAATAATACAGTTATTAAGCTTAATCCGTGAACGAAATGCGTGCACCATGTGCATTCATACCCACTCTACTACCAAGTACCCTTGCAGTATGCTACGTTCATGCTGTAATGCGGTTGAAACAACATTCTCATGATTACAAAAATACCAAAGCAGTTTTACCAATGAAATTATGGGAAAAAAATGTTAAAATAAGGATAATTAGTCAGGAATAAGTTAGACTTCACAATTCACATCCCTTGACCTTTTTGGCACCATCAACATTAACATAAAAACAATAAATCAGGAAGATGGATGTTCCCAATCACACAACTCTGGCACCACCAAGCTACCACATAACAACAAATTGAGTAAATTGGATGGTACTTCACAGACGTATAGTAGAAGATAAGGCACTATTGTCTACCAGAGCTTTTGAAAACGTAGTAGAGAAGTCTAGAAATAACTAAACAAAGTATTTAAGGATGCAGGAAAATTTAAAATTGCTGCACAGGATTACAGGACAAGGATATCTTAGATGGGTGAAAATCCGAACATAGCTACATAAGGAGGTTCAGCTATAAACATCCATCAATAATGCAATTGGCATTACCCAATGGAGTATCATTCTCAAATGACCAATTATTTTGGGACATTTAAAAGTGGAAAAAACAAGTTTAAGACTTTATTACAATTTTCGGATAATAGGTAAACGAGGAGTTCTTCAGCCTAAAATTCTTATAATTGGTACACAAGAGCCAGGGCAAGCTTATATGTATATCCAAACCTCATCGAAAGCCTGACTACCAATATACCTAAACATCCAATTGTAACTCGTACACGATAAACGAAGCATCATATTCAACAAGTATCACTAGGATAAAGGTAAAGAATGCAATTTGAGAGCCACAATAGAAGCACATTACACCAATAGTAACCAACAGACCATAGTCAACCAAATCACGACGAACAATATACCAGATTCATGAAAAAGAACAATCTTTGCATGATTAGGGATACACTGCAATGGCATATAGATCCTCATGTTTTATTCAGTGCCCTCCCAAATATATAGACAAGCTAAAAAAGGTAAACCTTTAGTAAGATTTTACTGAAAATGAAGATAAATAATAAAAACTTTGAATGAAATGCGTGTTCAGTTTTTACCTTACTTAAGCGGTAGGATTACACTTACAAGCACAATTTCTTCAACAGATTAAGTGTACAAAAGAAAAGAAAACAAGATGTTGCAAGAGGAAAACGAACATAATGAGCAAGCGAAGACTTTTGAGTATGGTTGCTTCCTAAAGCTTCAAAGAATGAAACTTTAGCAAGTGAAAATGCACCAAAGTACAGAGTCCGAACGGAAAAACTCATCCCTTCTCATATTTTACCAAAACTTTCTATCAAACAGACTTAAAGCCGATCAGAAGTAACCAAGAAACCAATCATCATGCACACTGAGTCCATTTACCTTGTCATTCAACAACTTAAACCAACAACCAAGGTTCTTCTTCGACGCATCTCCGACTCTAATAGGAACAGAAGACTCAAAGATGCTTTAAGCAGTAAAGAAAAACCTTGTTCATGCTGTTTTTTGCAGTAGAGAAGAGTGGGACGTGGGAGAGCGGAAAGGAGACTGTTGAGTGTAGTCACTGTAATCATAGAGACGAGACGTTGTGTATATATCAGACTTGTCAGTGATACGTTACATCTCTTTTGTTTTTTCACTCCCTCTCTCTTTTTGCTACCCTGGCTACATGTCTCCATGTGTGCCCTCTTCACTTGTTACTACTTATTACCATTTACCGATCAGACCGGAGCTGAAACTCATTAAACAAGACATGTAAGGTTTGAAAAGGATAGAATTAAAATATGCTTGTGGTAACTCCTAAGGCCCACATTAGTTGGGAAGGGATTTTTTCTCTTTATATATATAGAGTCATTTAAAATTTGAAGCCAGAGTTTTATGTTTTGTAAAGAATTTATTCAACTTAAACGAGGATTAATCTCATTGGCAACCAAAATATATATATATATATACTTGTGGTATCATTAAGTTGTCTACTTGAAATTGGATTGTTGTCTCTTGTCACATTTATCGAAAGGGT
This sequence comes from Erythroxylum reticulatum, assembly GCA_025504915.1. Taxonomy (NCBI): domain Eukaryota; kingdom Viridiplantae; phylum Streptophyta; class Magnoliopsida; order Malpighiales; family Erythroxylaceae; genus Erythroxylum; species Erythroxylum reticulatum. The sequence continues at coordinate 37,772,938 of JANSVA010000004.1, forward strand.
AACCGATGTACCGATTAGCTTGCTAATTATGTAAAACAGTTTGACTGAAGGATTACTACTTTTGATACTACACCTATTGGGTGCCTCTCTATCCTTCTAGAGTATATGTTAAAGATTTGTTTCTCTAAATTAATCGTGTAATATTTTTCGTGTTTTCTTTCCTTTTTACAAAAAAATGCTTGTCTATAAAAAAAATTTATGTTTAATTTTAAAAAGGTTATTAAAAATTATTTATTTACTTTTGTTTATAAAAATTATTAATTTATAAAATTATCAGTTAATTAACAAATTGATTAATTTTTAACAACAAGAGTTATTAAAATAAATCAAATCAAAAAATTAAAAACAATTCAAAGTATTTATGCTTGAGCCAGTCAAAACGGTTAATTATTTTAATGACTTCAAAATATAAATATAAACAATACCCTTTATCAAAATATCATTTAAATTTTAAGAACAATTTTATTTTATTTTAAATAATAACATTGATTCTCAAAGACTAATTTTTAAAAAATAAATTTAATTCAAAATTCAATACCAAGTTGATTTATAAATTATTGTATTTTTTAAAAAAAATTTAAGTTGAATTACTAGCAATTAATTGTAATGTGGTTAGGTAGCCCACCAAAGGGAAAAACAATGAAGAGTTTGACACTTGAAACCTCCAATCTTTGGTTAATGTCTTACTTTAGGCACAACTACAATATTTTAGTAGCAATATTGGTGTTAGGTTTTCACATGATTTGACTTGTTCTAGAATTACAACAAACCAATGCTCACTAACAACAATCATTTGTGTTGTGCCCAATGTGGGAGCCCAACCTTTTTGACATGATTTGGGAGTCATTCCACCAATTAAGTTAAAATGTAGGGATAAAAGATATAAATTTATATTACAATTTTTTAAAAATAAACGACTAATTTTTTAAATTTTCAAAAAAATTATTTTATTTGATTTTTAATTAAAAATAATTATAAAATAGACAAAGTATAAACATATGTGAATTAATCAGATGATTATAATTTAAAAAAATTATAAAAGATTGTAATCTCTAAATTATTCAAAAATATCTTTATATTTTTTAGTTTTACAGAAAAATATATTTTTTTAATTTTCAATTGAAAAGTAATGATAAGATGTATGCAATATGAATGATAGATATGAAATAATTAAATGTTATTAATATAGCAATTCAACTCAACTTTTAGAAATTAAATTTGACTAAAATTAATAATTTAATATAATTACTATTTGAAGTCATATTTAATTAGTTTCTATTAAAATTTAAAAGCTGAATTGAACCATCATACGAGGAGCATTTAATTAGTACAAGTACGATATTTATAGTGTGTACATTTTGTCGTTAGTTTCTACCAATGTTATGAATACCGTACCGGACTTGGTATCGGATTGAGTTCTGGAACGGAACTGTACCGGTATCGGTTGGTACCGGGTACCGTTTCGGGAAATTTTTTAAATTTATAAAATAGTCCTTAAAATTTTTAAAAATTGCAAAATAGTCCATATTGGTATATTATACAGTTATACTGTACACTTTATTAGTTTACTGTTTACATTAATCATGCTTTCAAAAATCTTAATAATAAATAATAATGA
>JANSVA010000004.1:37774655-37822021 GCA_025504915.1 Erythroxylum reticulatum
TTGAATACCGGCCGGTACCGACGAAATTGGCCGGTACCGACCGGTATTCAAAACCGGTATCATATATACCCGTACCGATACCGGTTTTCGGCCGGAACGGTACGTACCGACCGGTACAGTACGAAATACAAAACAATGGTTTCTACACGAGAACAAGTTTTTCTAAAAATTTGAAAATTAAACGAGAATTTATGTTTTCTATCCGAAAATCTTTTTGTTAGGTAAACTATCTATATATATAATACATATTTCTAATAATTTATTTTAGTAATTACAATTTTGCAAATAAAATAGTGAAAAGCATATCTATGAAGTGTAAGAAACCCAAACAATAAAGCTTTGCTTACATGGAATCAGTCATCAAGTACTTAAATAAAAGGAGTCTACCAAAAGATGAAGAAAGCATAAGCAAGAAACGTGATGGCTACTGAGTAAATAAAACATATCTGCATTCATCCTTCCAAGACTCTTCTCCAAAACTGCCACTGAAAAAGGTAGAATCTTGACTTAGTCTTTGTCCACATGCGTACAACAATTAGTAGTTAAAACGAAATTCAGCGTTTGTTAATGATAGAATCTTATCGGTAATAACAAACAATAGTTAAACAACACAAAGCAGATGATGTTAAAATATGCGTACCAATGATGTCACGGGATGAACATGGTCTCTTCGGTTGTCAAGGAAAGTTCCAAACTTTGAACCGAAAGAAATACAGGTTCAATCATTACACAGTGATTTGAATGAAATTACATTGGTAATAAGGAGGAGTTGTTCTGTTTATAAAGATTTAGTATTTGAGAATTGAAAGAGTCAAACGGAAAAGGCAAGAAGACAGGTTCATGTATCTAGTATCATTATTGACACATCAAATTTCAGACCCTTTTTATATCATCTTAACAGTTTCCATGTTCCTCTGTTATCATTTTCGTTCTTTGTATTTATGACGACGAAAAACTAGAGAAAACAGAGTAGCTACGGTGGGCCATATCTGTATTATGAAGAGTCTAATCATAATTTACAAAGGGATCTGATTATAATCTATTAGTTTCTTGTGTTGATCTTTTAACTTGAGTGTTATGTACTCCTCTGTCTGTAGACGATTGCTGGTTTGTAGGAGAAAGGACAAAAGAGGAAAAAAGTGAGTCAACCGTCTAAATGGCGAGGGTCTCAGAAGACTATCAAAAACGAAAGACCCTCCATTAGCAAAGGCCATTCATTTCTTGCCTTTTGTGCAGATCTTGCACATATCCATAATCCCCAGAGAAAGGCAAAAGCACCCAAAAAAATCACACCTTTCTCTGTGCCAATTATTGTCCAATAAGTTGTCGAACATAAGTGTACTGAAGGGGATCTTTTTCTTGAAATAGCACCCTCATTTTTGAGACAAGATCTGTCTTTTGGCTTCTGTTTTGCTTGGTTAAATTTTGTCTTTGCGTTTTGGGACTGTAGGATTGTGGTGAGGAGGTGGCGTGTCATGGGTATTTGCTGGAGTAATCAAATCAAAGCATATAGCCCTTCTAATACAGGTAACTCTGGCTGTGTTTGTGTGCTTGTGAGGGAGAGAGGGAAAGAGAAGAGAAGAAGTGATGGAATATACGTGTATTTGTTTATCTTAACGCTTGTAAGTTTTTCATTTTTAGTCTTTGGTTTTCTTGAGTAGTTCCTTCTCTTTGTCAAAATGGGTTTCGTCACCTTAATTTTCAACAGGTAATTTGTTTCATGCTTTGATATGAAAAAACTTGGAAAGAGCTTGAATCTTTCATCGAGCGAGCAATGAAAATGTAGAAACTAACAGAATTTACAACGTGTTTATGTGTAGGATTGAATTCAAAGAATGGCAGCAGAGATGGAAAATATTTGAGCAGTTCAAGTAGCAAGCTATCATCATCATCTTCTGTGCCCCAAACTCCTCGGAGCGAGGGGGAGATCTTGCAGTCATCGAACTTGAAGAGTTTTGCCTACAGTGAGCTGAAGATTGCCACAAGAAACTTTAGACCAGATAGTGTGGTAGGAGAAGGTGGCTTTGGTTCAGTTTTCAAGGGGTGGATTGATGAGCATACAGATAAAGCTATGAAGCCTGGTACGGGTTTGGTTATTGCTGTGAAGAGGCTTAACCAAGAAGGTCTCCAGGGTCATAAGGAATGGCTGGTAAGGAGTATATCTTGCCACTGCTTAATTGTTTCACCAAATTTTCTGATCAAATGTCGAGGTTCAAGTTAAGAGTTTTTATACCTTTCTGTGCCATAACAACCTTGGTTTCTGGGCACAATTACTGAAGATTCTACTTCAGGAGGGTCGTAGTTCTAATTTTATTACCGTGTTCAACAGTGGCAATTCCAGGAAAACAGCTATCTGATGTCCACAGAGTTTGTGCTTGCCAAGTATTGATCTAATGATCAAATCCAGCAAGTTGATTTTAGTTGTGTTTTTGGTCGTGCAGGCTGAGATCAACTACCTTGGGCAATTACGTCATCCTCATCTTGTTAAACTGGTTGGTTACTGCTTAGAAGATGAACATAGGCTACTGGTTTATGAATTCATGCCCCGAGGCAGCATGGAGAATCACTTGTTCAGGAGTATGTTTCTCTTGTTCATTGTGGCAATTCAGCTTTTGATGGTTGTAATTTAGGTTTTGACACGGAAGCTATATGTTCATTATGAAATAGGAGGATCTCAATTCCACCCACTCTCTTGGAGTACTCGAATGAAAGTTATTCTAGGTGCTGCAAGAGGACTTTCATTTCTTCATAGCCCTGAAACACAAGTCATTTATCGCGACTTTAAGACCTCTAATATCCTGCTCGATTCGGTATGCTGCTTTTTATGGTTATCACTTGGTACTTCTCTGTAATTTAGCTGTACTAGTATGATTCAGAGTTAATAATGGCTTCTGCTATACATTTACAGAACTACAATGCAAAGCTTTCTGATTTTGGGTTGGCCAGGGATGGACCAGTTGGTGATAAGAGCCATGTCTCAACCAGAGTCATGGGGACCTATGGATATGCAGCACCTGAGTATCTGGCCACAGGTAGGAAATTTTGATCATATGAGCTTCTTCGTGTTGTTTACTTACGATGTATACTAATTATCTCAATCTCTCGAAGCTCTTTTAAGTTCATACCTGAGAAGTAAAGTTTTGCTTCGAAGTTCTCCTTTAGTCATTGTTTCCTCCGAGTATCATTCTTCAATTTCCCATGAAAAGCGTAAAACTTTGTGTTTACTATCATATAATGTTATCGGTGGAATATCCTGGGATATGGTTTCTGTGATTCTTAGGTATGGTGTCATATGCTGTATTCTGATTAATAATTTCATGTTGATGTTGGAAAGGTCATTTAACTGCAAAGAGCGATGTGTATAGTTTCGGGGTTGTACTTCTGGAAATTTTATCTGGTCGGCGAGCAATAGACAAGAATAGGCCGTCAGGACAGCACAACCTGGTGGAGTGGGCAAAACCATACCTGACAAACAAGCGTAGAGTTCTGCACATTCTGGATTCTCGTCTTGAAGGCCAGTACTCACTCGATCGGGTCCAGAAGATAGCAGAACTTACTCTTCAATGCTTAGCAGCAGATGCAAAATTCAGGCCAACAATGAAGGAGGTGGTACTGGTATTAGAACAGCTTCAAGACTCAAAGGATGCATCTAATAAACTTACCGAAAAGGAGCGCAACAAAACCGCCACTGGAAATGTCAATTCCCGGACTGCCTATCCTCGGCCGTCGGCTTCCCCACTCTTTTCTTGAGTGAAGTTTCAGGAGTTCAGTCATGTGCTTAAGCCTTGATTACTCAAGCAGTGTACAGTTTTTGTCTTTTCAGTTTTGCTTCAAGTATTTCAGACAACTTTCAGCGGCAGCCTGAATCATTTCAACATGTATTTATCTGTATGCTGCGGCAAATATTTTAACACAACAGATAGCTACAGAAACATAAGCATATGTGGGATAGGGTTGTTTGTTTTGTCCTTTCTCTCAAGAATTAATGACCTTTTTCATATATCTACCATCCAAGAGTCAATAACTTGAATTTGGAGTCCTTCTTTCAAGAAAGACGAGCTAGAAGTGACATTCTTGGTTCCTGAACCACTAATATGGTCAAACATGACGGCAAATGAAATTCAAAGAAACGACCAACTTATAGATAAGCTCATCGTTAATTTCCCAAAATTATCTTTCCCAAGACAGAATTTTAGAGGACAAGCACTGGTTTTACAATGAAATCTTCAATTTCTACTATTAAATCTCACCCAGATATAACATTATGTCAGGGTAACGTTATGTCCAGAACAAGATCTGTTCCCTGATTTTATGAAGCAAAAGTTGAATGTCTTTGAAAGGGTACAAATGCAAATTCTTTCTTGATGAAAAAAATACTAACAGAATCTCTACACTGCCCTATTGCTTAGCTGCTTTAAACTCCACATATCCGAATAATTTTGTCTCCTAAAGTTACCTGATATTTGCGCATGGTTTACGGTCACTATCCGGCATTTCCCTTAACTGGGGTTGTTCAGTTCAGAAACTGAGTTACAGAAACAATAAAGAGCCAAGTAACCAAGAAGCAATCTTTTAGGTTGATCAAAAGCATCTTCAAATGCTATTAACACAACTATGAGCAAAAGGGAATTTATGCATTTTTGCCATGAAAGCTATTGATAGGTATCACTGCCACTTGACAAGAACATACACCAACAATTGGGTGTTACCATGTTCTAATCCCAAAAGGGTAACAACTACATTGCAACTTGCACCTTCTGAATTCATAAAAGAAGTAATAAAGACTATTGTTAGTACTAAAGAGTTATTTCAGATAACATATATGTGAATAAGAGCTGCGGGCTACAGGTTCTTATAGTTGCAGCCGCTTCAGGACTCTTAGAACACTACATCTTCACCATTTTAGCAGGTAATGGAATGGTAAACAAAAAAGACAGACTTTTCCTAGTACTCTATATCACCAAATATTTCCCTTTAACCCTCAAATTTTCCCGAGAAAATAGGCTGAGAAAATTGAAGGCGGGAAAGACATCCTTAACCTTTGTGTAATAACAACAAAATGAGACAACTCAGACGCGGAAATTCTTGCCCGTGAAGGTCTGACCAAACTGCCAATTAGAAGGCGCCACGTTCATGGAAGTTGACGTGCGTCTGTCACTGCCCGTCACCCTAAAAGACAGAGCCTGCCCCACAAGTAAGGAGTTGGATTGCCAGTTTTGCCCCCAGTTCCTGCTCATGGTCAGCCAACCCGTGTTGGTCCCTTTAATGCTCACCTTCACGATGTCTCCTGCACCCGCGACGTTGGTGACCAAAACCAGGTTGAAGTAACGGAAACCGTTGACCGTGAATCGGATGCCTCCCCGTTTGATGCACTGAACACTGTGGTGGGGACCACCGAGTTGAAATTCCATCAGATGGTAATCCAACGGTTGGAATTGACTCACACATCATCAAAATAATTCCTCGATGACTGAGCCAATCCTAACTTTCGACTCAAGTGGGTAAGGGTATTATAGTCTTTTCCAACAAACAATAACGGATTTTAGTTCATTTTAGTAAACGATGCACAACAAACTAGGACCTATAGAGAGCTGTGTAGCGTGTCTTTTCAGGTTCTGTTTGATTCCCGAGAAAAAATGCCGGGAAACTAAATTAAATATGAATTAATCACGAACTAATTAAACCCCTAAAATTCATCATTGCGGCCGTTTCGTTTCAAAGATTTTAGTAATAATAATATCATAGTACGTTAAAAGAGACTGACCGGCGATAGTTGACGGGGACGATGCCGGCCTTGTATTGTGCGAGCTTCAGGAACATGGGCATGGCGAGATCAAAGTGGGGCCGAGGAGGGTTGCACCAGCCGCCATTGTCGCTGGGGAGAGCGTAGTTTGGAGGGCAAAAGTTGGTGGCTGTAATGAGAATAGAAGGGTTACCAGGGTTGCACCATCTGGGGTCGTCGGAAGCAGAGCACTTGATCTCGAAGCAGGCGCCGCAACTCAGGCCGTTGTTGAACAGCGCGGTGCTCAGTGCCGCCGTGTTCACCCCGTACCCTTGGCTGTACAGGTTACCGTACCCACAAGCACCTCCTGTACACATTCATAAGTTAAAAATGGTACTTATTTAGTTACGTTTGTCACTAAGTTAGTAGCGTTTACGTACCCATTGTGCCAGAGGCGTCACTGCCGCCGTAGAAAGTGGCGTGGGCTGTCTGCCACGGTCCGCCGGAGTAGACTCCAGGGATTTTGGCGGTGGCTAGAGAGAGTAGTGAGAGAATAGCCAAAATGCATAAACCTACACGAGCCATTGAGAGAGAGCGGAGAGGTTTGCGTAGTGGGCGTGTGGATTGGCTGTTGTATTTATTGAGGAATGGGTAGGATGGGAAATTTACTCAAACAGGTTAATTGCAATATCAAATATTTATTATTTAATGTTAACATGTAAAGACTTTACTAAAGTTTAAAACTTATTAAATGGGCATATATGTTATGAGAAAAGAACAAAAAAGGGTCCAAAGGAATAGTAGGGAGCATTTTATCCTTCGGTTACTTTTTCACTTTATTGGCAAAATGCTCCATTCAATGGTCACGGAGCTTTCACCGTTAAAGTAAAGCCTACTAGAGGACGGGAATGAAAGGGTGAGGGAAGAAACTTTATTCTAAAATGAAACCCATATATCTATTTTTTTTATTAAACTACAAACATCATTTCTAGGGATGATAATTATTGACACGTGGAGTTAAATTTAATTGTTTTAATAGGTCAAGTTTATACTTAAACTGACTCAAGACTCAATTATTCTAAATAAAATAACATCGTTTTATTTAGAAGAATTGAGTCTCAGGTAAGTCCGAACCTAAGCAATGCAGACCCAGACTCAATTAAAAAAATACGTTGTTTTATATTTCAAAGTTTAAAACAATTGGCAGGGTTGACCCATGGGCCAACTCATTGCTATCCCTAATAATTTCATAAATAAGATTAATAATAAATTAGTTGATATTTTCAAAATCGGGCTGAAAGTTAAACCGGTAAGACAAAAAGTTTAAAGTTTAAAAGATTCAACGGTTATTAGCTAGTCATAAAACTAATTAAAGATTAAATAAAAATTAAAGAATTTAAAAAATAGTAAAAAAATATTATTCTCAGTCATTGAAAATTTTAAAGTATAATTAAAAATGAGATTGTTATTAGTTTTTAACATCAAAGATTATTGATCTAAATCAAACTGAAAAGTAAAAAATCGAATCAGAAAGTTAATTGATTCAAAATTTTTACTATTAAATCAGTCGAACTTTTTATTTTTATTTTATAGAGTATTTAAAACATTTTCTGATTAGGTCATTTAAATAAGAATAAATGTGTGTGTGTGTGTGTTTTGCACTTTACTCATTTTATATGAAATTGCTTTCGCACTAGAATTTAGTATTAATTCATGTACAAAATATTGCATTGAATATTAATAAATTGGGTGAGGGTATGGTTGGTCCCATCAGAATAGTTTTCAGGTACTTCTCAGTATTTACTTTGGTTTAATGGCCCCATAAAAAAAATTACATCACACTAGCAATTGAAAAATGAATGGACCACTTGGGCTAAAGTGAAAATAATAATTAAAATATCCATAGTATGTGTCCAAAAGTAAAAAGAAAAAGGAAATATACACAATAGAGCTATGTATAGTAATCACAAGTACCCCACTTTTATTCTATAATTGTGCTAAATAATTTATCTAAAATTACAATATTTTTGCATTTAATAGTTAGGGAACTATTAATTTAATATTTTTTATGAACATCAAAATATGATATTGTTATATTATTCTTACACAATTTAAATTAAATGTCGGTATGCAATAATAATTTAAGTAACACTAATTTTAATGATCACGGGAATAACTAAAATAATATTATAATAATTGAAAACAACCTCTCAACTAATTAAGGGCACAGTTGCATGCTACTAAACCTTCCCACATCTTATGTTTCAACAAGAATTTTACGAAGTATTGTAGTAGTTAAGTCTACACGGGGATATTCCTTACCTTCATGTGGCAAGGTTAAGATGCTTCCAATAAATCAATTCTAATTCATTCCGCATTTATTTTAAATCTATTCTAAATGAATGCTAATTCATTATAATTTATAGAAATAGTTTCTTTGTAAAAATATAAAAAAAATGGTTGCGTATATTATGATCTTCTCTTAATCCTACAAAACGGAGGTCCTTACAAAATGAAGAACCTTATACTTTGAGATCCTTATACTTAGACTCCACATCTATTACTCTATATTTTCTTGTATTTAAGGAGGTGTTTATAATCCTTATGGCTACCAAAAACTACCAATCACTAATTATTATTTTATAAAATAATATTTAATAAGATAACTACTAATGATTAATTACAAGTATGATACAGAAAACTATGGAATCATCAAACAGCTTTTGAGTAAATCAATGCAAACGAAACGATAGAAGAAGAGCGAGTGGTTTAGAAGTGTTTGACTTTGCATGTGCATGATGTATAACACCTTTCTTTGGGCAATCCAAGCTCACATGGCTTAATTAATTTCTTATATCTCTATGTAAAATAACAAAGTCTTCTCAGTCAGTCTTAATGGTAGACTTAGTACACTAACTGTGATTGTTTCAAGTCAAAGCCAACCAAAAACAATATCTTAATCTAGAATTTATATATATTGTTTCTCAATCACTTTCACTTCTTCATTAAGTTTGGCACATGGGAATAGAATGTTACAGAACCTGAGAGCCTATATTTGATTTTAGCTACTAAGTAATTTATCTAAAATACACCATTAATGAATACCTTAAGAAAATATTCTCATTTTTCCTTTCCGTACCTCTTCATGGACATGTGGTTCTCACGGCATAATCTAACATGAAGTTAAACTTCTGATATACTGTACCCATGTACAATGCAGAAGAGGGAAAGAAATATAGGTAAGGAACTCATGTTGATGTTGCATAGTCAATTGATATATAAGCAATGGCATATGGTAACATAGTTTTTTTTTTTTATTTCTGCTCTTTTTTTTTTTTGGTTCGCTCTGATACACTGATCACGTTTATATTTGGTTCTGATATTGACTTTCTGATCCTTGTTATTGCAATATAGTATCGTCAGGACTCAGGATTTGTAAATTGCATTTCGTAGAATATTTCCAGGAGACCCTGATGATCAGAAAAACGGTGAAATTCTAACTATGGGCAATAGCAATAATCTGTGTAACGGAGAAAAGGGGGTATTTCACTTGAGCTTGAATATACAACTTGCAGATGTCTTCTTTAAAACTTTATGTTTTTGTGTGTGTGTGTGTGTGTGTCATATCACTCAAAACTTGAAGAAGCTATGTAGTGATCAGACTGAGAGGGTGTTTAGGAAAGAAGGAACAAGGTTGCATGGGACTGACCCGAAGAATTGAATAGAGGTTTGCATGTGCGTGAGACCTCATAAAAGGGGACAGGATACACCAATTGAGCTTCAGTTTTCTTGAGGAATCATTTTCATCATCATCATGCTTCCATGTGACGTGATCTCTCTCCTTTCTCAGGATCCCCCACCTGATCAGTGTCTTCAATTTCAAGGGCCACAAGCCCTGATGGTTCTCAGGCTTTGTTCACATTATGCAAAGTTCGATGCTTAGTTCTATATGTGTGCTTCTTTTTTAATGGGATGAACTTTTAGTGCGGAATCATCATAGAAAAAACTAAATGACATTGAGGTCGTCTTAGATTAAAAATAGGGGCTAAAGGTTATCCATGTTAACATTGAAATTTGAAACGAAAGTTTTGGCACAAACAGTTAGTACTCCTGTTGATAAAGAGAACACTAGTTTAAGATTATTGAGGATTAGAGTGAATACACAGAAGAACAATCAAGTAGATCTGGAGTTAAAGCATAAAACCGTAACAATGGGATTTAGCAATCAGATAATGAGAGTTTCAGTTTTCAATCTCTTTGAATTATAAGCAAACAAAACGCAGAAATAGAAAACGAGTGAGTGGTTGATTATAAACCAAATGAATCTTGTCAACTATTAACATGAAGCTCTGGGCAAAGGGTGGATGGGGCTGAAAAAGTTCTTAAGTTTTTCCCTACTCTGAATGAATCTTGTCAACTATTAACATGAAGCTCTGACCAAAGGGTGGATGGGGCTGAAAAGGTTCTTTAACTTTTTCCCTACTCTGATTTCGAGAAAAGATTGTCGTGCTTGGAATAATTCTTCACACCGATCTCTCTAATCTCCTTAGCAGTCACGGGACAGCTTTATTTTTAATGGAAATTGAGTTCCGCCTCGACAATTACAATTACTAACACCCCAGTCTTCATCTATGCATCAGTTACACACCAAAAAAGAATGTCTTTTTGGTCTGAGGAGGAGATAGCTAAGTTTCATAAACAAAATGCTTCTTAATCGGGAGAGGGGACCAAACAACAGTGTGATGTAATTATCAAAGAACAGGAATTCACAATGTTTAGGTGGACATGAACATGAGTTCCTTTACTATGACAGATGAAACAAAATAAAGAAGACAGGCTTTACAAAATTTGTTTCTCATTTCATGATGTTTTGTGTCAACTTGTCTCATTATTTATTCGGTGCACATACTATTTAACCACCGAGGGGTCTCCAATTTTTGAGCCTCATAGTGAATGTCCAGCCCACACCATTCCACCAACTCAAATCACACTCTTGTTTTTAGCACCATAGTAAATGTGGTCAATTTAAGGAACCACTTAAAGTCAAAGGAATGAACTCAATACACTCAATTCCAAGTTATTAATAATAAAAGGCAAAATAACTCACGCCTCCAATACAAAATCTTGATAACTCGAATCCAAACAGCTAAGTGTTAAAGAGGATCTTTGGAAAGTCTCACCTTACTACTATTAATATTCTTCCCCAAAGGATGGAACTTTGTCAGTTGTCCCTCTTTTATGATCAGCGTTGAACGTTTTCTCTAATTCTCTTAGCAAGGCAATTCTTCCCTAGATTAGAGGTCAATTTTTGGCACAGCTGAAATGTAACATAAGCATAAGAAACACGTAATAACAATATATCAAAATGTCATTGCCAATTTCAAAAAGACGACTATATAGACAGCTTTGACTCCCATGAAGGGCATAGTTTCACCTTCAGAACCGACTCTGTGAAGTTTATTTTTGTTACATAATACTAAGATTACAAGGATGTCCATACAGGCTAAACTAAGTTATCCCACAGCAAAACCTCTGGTAAAGTTGCAGTTAGTCGTACCACCAAAAACATGCTTCAAACCAACGTCAGAGTTCAGCTTGGAGCTTCCCAGGCAGAGACATCAAAACTTCAACAATATACTTCAAGTTAGTTCAGTGTTGGATGAGTGCTAGGATTCTTTATGCAACACTGAATATATTTTGCAAAATTGCACTTTTCAGGACTTGAAATTTGGCCTAAATGAAATTTCATCCTTTTCTGATCATTCTCTCAAAAAATAAGCTAAAAGAGCATATGCCTTATTATATATGGGGCTATATGGAATTGCTTGTTGGTTAAACTTCAAAAGAAGCAGTTTTATCCCTCAACAACCTCCTTGAGGGAAAGAAAATCATCACGTGGGTGAGCTTCTTCTACCTGAACCTGCAATTCATCCCCTACCTGTGCCCCCTCAGATACCCAAGCAGGTGCTTGAAATCCCACCTGCAGCATTCAGAAACCAAACAATTAGTTCAACCAAGAGTTACAGCACAATAACAATAGCCTGTCAGAAAAAGAAATACACAAAATTTGTAGAATGAGAACAGCATGTGACCAACCGTTGATTGAAAATGACTAAAAAAAAATGGAAATCGCAGCATTCAATGATGATTGAAAGAAATTGGAGAACTGTGATTTTACTCTTTTCATGTTATATGGTAGGTTGTGCTTATTGCTACACGTGCTGCAGGTGCAACCACCTTTGGACAATCAAAGCACAAATGAAAGAACAATCAAGACCAAAAAGGCCAGGTGGTTGGATTTTGCTCATTTTTCCCACCCTTTTACACCTTGATATGCCCATGTGAGAGGGGAGAGAGAAGAATGGGGGGACAGGGACTGACGGTAGTGGGAAGAATGCGATTCAAGTGCAATTTCTTGTACTCAAACTTTATTTCCATATATGATGCTTACCTCTGTGATCAATAAAGATACAAATTTCTACTAGTCAACTTCTTTTTTCCATATATGATGCGTACCTCAGTGATCAATAAGGATGCAATCCGATCTTTAATAAATCTAAGAACCAGTGCATGATATCTTCTCTCCTTCGGTTGCCTTTTCAGGAATTCTATTATCCAATAGCGTAGACTGCTGCTGCAAAGCCTTTTCACCAACCTAGCTTGGATATTATGCATTGATGCAATCCCTTCTAACTGACCAGCTGAAAAGGGAGGAGATTCACCTCTAACGACTGCCTTGACCTGTTCAGATAATTTTGCATCTTTATCAGTTTGCTGTGCACACGATTAGCTCAAAAAAATATTGAGTAAACCTCATCATACCCACCAACTCCCAAAACAAAAACAACTCTAACTACCAAACGGTGAGAAGAGAGAAACAGGAGCTTAAGGCTAACATCTCATCCCATAAATGAAACCTGTGACTGAATATCAAATCAATATGGTGGATTAATTTAAGGGGGTGAAAAACACCTGATAATGAGCAAGAAGATCCATGTATCTACGAATTGGAGAAGTAAACTGGACATAACCAGGAACTCCTAAAATTCCATGGCGTACAGGCTTCCTGAAATCAATTTCAGCAGCACGCATTATTTTAACAATAGCAGCACTTCTGACTGGTCCTTCAGGAAGATGTGCAAATGCAGATGTGTCAATGTTCAACTGGTTCTGTCCTCTATATGGTAGAGGAATGTTGTTACAGGACCCATAGGTGGCTATAACTTCTCCACAGAGTATCATCATCTCAGAGACAAGTCGCATGGCAGGACCAGCCTGATCTTCAACGTAAAGATTGATTGATGGCTCTGGATCTTCTGGGTTAACTACCTTGACCCGAGGTTCTAATGTGGCTGTGTCAATTGCACCCTAAAAGATGCAAATGATTTTTTACAGTTATTTCATTTAAGATGAGAATCTTGTCTCAAACAATCATCAAGAAACCATCAAGTGATTGCAATTTATAGAAGAAGTAAATTGAAAAGGGTTGAATGCTTGTAAAGTCAATTGACACCTCAAGTCGAATCAAACTGTCCTCCCCATGGAAGCTTGCAACCCCTCTCATGTAGAAGATCATTGGAGCACAAGTAGACATCTGATGAGATACAGATGATAATACCACAGTTGCAGCAAAAGGGGTAGCAAGCTTGCAAACTCAACACAGAAACTCCATAAAGGGCGGAGGGAGCAGAGTTCTGCTTTAAAGAAGGTATGTTTCGCTTGTTTATTCCCTAGCTTTGCTTCTTACACCATCTCATACCACCACTCTAACATGACCCGTTATTTGAATGAAACTTAAATCATCAAGATCACAAGTCTGATCTCAATAGGAAGTTCTTGGAAATAGTGTCACCAAGAAGTCTTATACAAGAATTGTCTACATCTAAATACTGAAATCTAACCTGTTGCCTACGCCATCGAGACCTGAGAGTTGCAGCCTCGTGAAGGATTTTAAGTTCAATCTCCTCTTCCAAGTTCAAGTTGAGCAGCTCAGTAGCACTCTCATATGTCAGCATGTAGGTAGGTTTGACGATTGAGTTGCAGACAGAATATTCTGCAATGCTGTTATACCAGATAGACATAAATATCCTTACTAGGAACCATCATGGTTTAACTACCTTGTAGCTTCAATTAAAATGCATATTTGCAGGAGAACATCGAGTAATGAGATGGACATGAACAAGTGGTAACTAGATTAATAATAGACTGATCTTTATACATTTAGGCCAATGGTTCTACGTTTTGGCACCAGTTTTATGTTACAGACAAGCCTTAAAAGGTTTACGAGAGGCCAATTGCATGCAGCTCCAGAATATCATTAATACGAGAAGATAAATGGAACTTTCACATCCCTTACACATGAACAAGAAATCAATTTCATATCCTCATTGTAGCCAACTTTCATTTAAACATTTTGCTATGGCTAGGATTTATTAAGTGAATTCCTAAGCTAATTACAGCCTTGTAACAAAAAGGACAATTTAATCACTAGACAAGGATTAATCTAAGACGTATGCATACCAGCCATCAGGATGCAGGGTGACGGATACTGAGACAGCATTGCAAGCCTCCCCTTGTTTCAAGCTCATTCCCCCCATTGCAAGTTTCTCTGGAAACATAGGATAAGTAGCAGTAGGGAGGAAAACAGAAGTTCCTCTGCTCCTTGCCTCCCTAAACATGATTATTTTAAATGTTTGTTTATCTTCAGCAATAAAAGTAAATACGTTATTTAGCAAGCATTTCAAACCACCAGTATTACTTGTCCACTATGCTTCCAGGTAGTACATAACGAGCTGGATCTGCAACATGTATCCAAACCTTGATCCTGCCATCCTGTAACCTTGTTGCACTCAAGGCGTCGTCAAGCTAAATAAAAATTTGGCGGAATTTGTGATTAGGCACAAAGAATGAAAAATATGAAATATGAAAAGAAATTATTTGAAAGGATTTAAAATGATCAAAATTTCATACATAAAAATATATTGCCAACCAATTACCTCATCAGCTTCATCAACATCAATGGCGTAGACTTTCAAATGGGTAAGATCTTTTCTGTCAGCCTATGCCAAAAAAATCAAACGTACAACTTCCAATAAGTATCAGAGGGTCAGTAAAGTCACCATAAAATCAGAATCTTCAACAGCCTTCTAGAACTTATGAAAGGTTTCCATTCTCATTTCATCCTAAAAAAATGGATAGCTTGAAGTTTTTGTAGCAGCTACATAACTAGCATCCACCCTACCTCGTCTGGGTCGGATGACTCTGATAGAAGAGCTTCAGCAGCCACTATAATCTCATCTGAATGTTCAGTACGAATGTTGAGCTTCAACACATCAAGATTCACATGAACAGGAAAATAGCCAATATCTGTGAGAAGGTTCATAGCAGATGATGCTGTTTTTGTCATTCCCACTGCCTTGAGAATCTGAAAATAAGGACAAGTGAAAAAAATAAAAATAAAAAAGGATAAAGTTAGTGAAGAAACATTGTTAGTTTCTTTTTCCGATATCTGAGATTCTTTAGTTTATTACACAGGTCTCATCTTGATTAACTTTGAAACATAAACCTAAATTAGATTCAAATACACTAGTGAAATAAAACATATTACCGTCCCTGCAGTTCTCTTCTGTTCATCAGTTTTGCAAGCATCAATTGCATATGCTTCAAGAGACTCGATTTTTTGTCGGTTTTTCTCATCAACCAACCATGAAGATTTAGGAGGTTTATTATTTGAAGGCAGTAACCTAGCAGATGTCAATATCTGTACAAACTCTTGAAGTTCTTTATCCGCAGCTTCCTTTGCGAGCTTCCTACGCACAAGTTCTTCCACCTAGTTTGGGAAAATGAAGTTAGTGCCAAATAAGGAGAAATAATTTGTTACCTGGAAAACAAAATGAACCTTCACAGCATCAACTGGTAAAGAATTTGACATTTCTACTTCCAATGTTGCTCAAATGGATCCCCCTAGCAACTTAAAAGATGCAACTGTAATTGCAAACAAGAGTGAAACATGAGTTATTGCAAAGTCCTACATGTTACAACTCTTCTCCAAATGGAAAAAGAGCAGAAACTTAACGGCCGCCTCATAAACATGATTTAATGCAGAATCCAGACAGATTCTAGTACCACCACTCCTTCGAGACTAAGAAAACAAATATTAATTAATGCAGAGATTGCAATTGACCGCTATTTCAGGAGTCAAAGGATAGGCCTGCTAGCCATTCTGTTAGGTTCTTAATTACTGATATGCAGAGAATCAGTTCTAGAAAATGGCCATTTCCTTGAAGCAAACCAACAGATACAAAATGGTGGTAAATATTTATGATGGGGTACGCCAAATTATTCATATTACAGTTGACCAAGCAAAGGATAAGAATATACAACAGAAATGTAAAACATACACCTGAGCTGTAGACCTAGGCCCATAGATAGAACGAGATCCTCTCGTCTCCAAGACTGTAAAGTACAACTCATCCTTTGATAGCAGACGATGTGCACAATAACTCTCAAGCGGATCCGCACTACCGAAAACCATCTGCAGAGTGAGATACAATTATAATTCTCGAAAAACAACTCATCAACAACAGAAGCAATAATATTAACCTCTGCTAATTCTTCCGGTGTTACCGACTTATTATTCTCAAGAAGCTCAACCCAAGCAAACTCCAGCAGTGAATGGTCCTACACCAACCAAACAAGCACATAGAGGTAACTACAGCAAATCAAAGAGTTTACAAGGTAAAAATAACAGCTTAGTTAAAAATGAACCAACCAAGTTATCCCAAGCTTTTTGAACAAAGCTTGAGATGTCTGAGTGATCAAAATTCTCTACACCAGGAACAATATACGTAATTTGTTGTGGTTTAATCGAGGATGATACACCATTCTGTTATCACAACAAGATTCGTTTAGAACAACAAACAGATGAATATGAAACAAAAAGATAAACAGAGAGTTCCACAACACCTAGCAAAAGCAACCTAGTCAAAATGCCGTGTGATTTCTACTTAGAACCTGATCGTAAACCATCCAATTCTTCTTCCCGTCAGGTCTCTGAGTCACAGCCAATAACACTCTCTCTGCATCTTTCTTGAATTCTAGAAGCATTCCCTTCTGTAACTGCCTGTTCAGCAGTTTATCTTCCAGAAGCTCTCCGCTACTCGTTAATCTGAAAATTTTGTTCAATTAATACTCTGACGATGAATGATTACACAAATCAAATTAGGTAGAAGCTTACTTAATCGCGGAGCGAACTCGCTTGCTTTGAGTGGAAGCTGCGAGCTGTTTCATCACTCTGTCGACGAGACTGTGCGTGGAGAGGGTCCGAACACTACCTCCCCCGCCATAAACAAAGAAACGGAGCTCACAACGGAGTACGGTGAACGGAGAAAGAAGTCGAGAGTACGGACGAAACTGTAAGGTCATGAAATGGTTAAGACGGCGTCGGAAAGCGGAGAGAGGCGGAGATGAAGAACCAGAAGCAGAAGGGCAGCGAAGTAACGAACAGCCGTTGACGGCCCGAATCGTTACCATGTTTCGGTGATAACGGAGACTTTAAGAGACGAAATTGGAGTCTGATCCTTAGTTTCTTCTTCTCCTTCGATTTCTTGGTGACGATAAAGTTGGCTCTCTCAGTCTCAATCTCTGGTGTTGGGAGCTTGGGATTTATTTACAAAAATACCCCTATGGACTATCTATACTGGGCCTTGCTGGACCAGTTCGGTCGTCTTCAGCAATTAAGGACTCATTATGATAATGCTACGATTTATCCTTCCAAATTTGAATTTGAGCCTAATCTTGATTATAGTTAGTCAAAATAATGTCGTTTTGATTTTAAATTTACAAAAACTTAAGATTCAATTTAAAAGTCAATCAAACTAAACTTAATTCGTTGACCTTTTTTATTACAATTAATAAATTATTATATATTTTTCATAACTTATTTATTGCATACCAAATGGGTAAATATATAAATTTTTATATATTAAAATGAATATATCAAGAAATTGGGAAAAGTTTGGACCAAGTAAAATGTGTACAACGTCTATTTATATCTGGGTAGATCATGTGCAGAGTTGAGAACATAAGCTCTGGATCTGCCTGTCTGTGAGTTCCGACAACATGTATATGTTTGATTTTCCATTGCTTGTGCATGTCACATTCAGCTGGTTGCCGGTTTCTGTAGACTGCAAAAAAACATCTCCACAAGCATTAAACCAACAAGCAAAGGATTCTTCACTTCAGGTATGTGAAAATGCACAAAAGGGTATCACAATTAGGTACCAAGCAAGTTTTCGGTTGAGCATTGCAGCTCCATTTGGCTGTAGGAACACAAGATAGGTAATGACACCATGAACAGTGTTCGTTGGCATCAACTCCTCTCAGAAGCAAAACCAGGCCAACTGTATACCTGAAATCACATAACACCAGAGATTTAGGTTATAATGGAAAACCTTATTTCTAACTTTCCAAATAACTTCAGGAATGAAATGTTTCTGTTTGCTGTAATTCATATCAAATCTATAAGGGGTAATCTGAAGTTGGAACAGAAACTAACAACCGATTTGGAATGCTTACCCCACGACTATAAGGAAAAGAGAGACGAACCACAATATGCGCTGATACGTTTTGAATTTAGATTCAGTTGCAGCAGAAATATATCCATGCCGATTATATCTTTGTGTATACCATCCGAATTGAGGCCGGATTAGGAACACGAACCCCATAAAGAAACCAGCAAGAAAGCCTCCAATATGAGCAAAGTTGTCAACATGAGGTAAAATTCCCACTGCTAAGTTGATGATGATGATGAGAATAAGAGTAATGAAAGCAGATACCTGAAATTGTGGACAGAATATTAATCAGTAAACGAGCTTTAATATATAAGTTCTAAAAACACAGTGATTAAGAAAAACAAAGCAGGTCGGCAGTGATACCTTATTAGCATACATTGACCAGTTGGTAATGAGTTCAGACAGCATGGCACCTAGTAACCCAAAAAGTGCCCCAGAAGCACCAACTGAAATGTTGTATTGGATAAAAAGAGCTGACAGCAAACTTCCACCAAAACCAGATATGACATAAAGCAAACCAATCTTCACTGCAGATTGCAAAGAAAATGAAATGGCAGTGGTGATCACATACCACGAGGAATGGATTTTAAGGAGTACCAAACTGAAGAGGAAGTTTAAACCAAAAACTCATCAACTGTAGACTGACTTCAGAACTTATTAGACAAAAGAGTTTGGCGATTTAATGTTGTACCAAGGTCAAAGTACGTACCAAAACCAAATTCCTGCTCAAGCCGAATCCCGATAATCAGAAGACTCAACATATTTGCCAGGAGATGAAAAACCCCTGCATGTAACCAATTGCAGGTGAGCAAGCGCCATCCTTGGTGTCCGTGTACCACCTTATTTACATCTAGAGCACCCATGTTCCTCAGCCTAAACCAAATAACAAGCAACACTTGCTTAACATAGCTCCATTGCATGCCAATCAAAAACAAGCAAGTAAAAAACAGCACTCTCTGGTATTTGTAATTCTGCATTTATCTGTATCTGCCCATTCAGGAATCATCCTAGTGTCTGTTTTAATTACCTTATCAAGACGTTACCATAAAAGGGGAATAAAAACAAACGATCTACAATCATTAACATAAACATTCCACTCAATTGTTGAATCACTACGATGAGAAGCTTATTCTCTTGTCAATTCATTTAATGGTGATTTATCTGAATGCAGAAATCAAGGTCTTGTGCAATAATCAAGGGGTGATGAAAAAAAGAGAGACTTACGTGGTAGTTGAGGGACCAAGAAGAGGGTTCTCTTTGAATCGCTGAAACGAGAATCTACCAAGGAACCGAGCAATACAAAAGACAGAATTCTTGGGACAGTCGTTGACCCCCATAGTGATAACAAACATGACAACATTGGCAATCACGAAAACAGGTATCAACCAAGACGCCCACTTCTTGAAATGCTTCACTTCTGTGTACACCACAGGGCTTGGAGACACAAACTGAGGAGTTGGCGTGCTTATGTCCACAGGATGTACGATGTTGTCGTGAACTCTCTTTGAACCAACCCGGGTTTCAATCTTTGAACCCGAAGGCAGAGATGCACCAGGTTCGTGTCTCTCCATCAGGATTCAGAAACACCAACGTACCAGAAACTTTAGCTCCTTTGATATATAATCAAAGATTGTCTCGTCACAGAAAATTGGTGGAAAATGTGAATATGTGCACAGACATAAGGAGATAGATTTGGGTACTGTGCCAATGGCGGTGGTTAGTCAACGGTTTCTCACCAACTTTGGATGTTTAAAGAGTCGGACACCCCACGTCAAGTCGGAAAATCTGACGCTGAAGCTTTCATTTCCTTTTTTTTTTCTTTGCCTTCATATTGCATTAAAACAAATCCGTTTTACCTACTCCATTAGAGCTTTTGTGATTAGACTTGTCAAATTGTCATTCGTCACTGTGATTAGGAAAAGCGTACCAATCTAAATAAACTCAAAATTAAATAATAAATTTTATTTTGATAAAGATTCAAATTATATTAAATTAAATTTTAAAAATAAAAATTTAAACTTTAGACAATGTTCAAATTTCATATATGAACTAGCTTAACCCAATTTGTTGCCATTAACAAAAATAACTTTATTTTATTAATTATTAAAAATGGTGTATTTATATTTAATAAATCAAACAAAATGAAAGGTCTAAAACTAAAAATAATATCATTTATTACATAAGTAAGATAAAATAAAAATTCAAAATTATTAGATTTAATAAATTTATTTGAATTTCATTGAGTTTTAAGTCATCCAAAATTTAAAAAAGCCAAATTTATGCGAGTTATCAGACTTCAGATTGAACTTTAATTTTTTTTAATTTTAAGCTTCAAGTTGAGTAATTTTAAATTAATTAACTTAAACTCTGAATTTTTTAATTTAAAACGACGTCATTTGTCATTTTAAATATTAAAAATGAATAAATTTTAATTTAATAGATTGAATCAAACTTTGGGTTGCCCTGGAGCCCAACCCAGTCAGGCTTTAAATCGGACCTAAGCTCAAAAATAAAATTGGACCGGGCCAGGCTACATGAGAATCCTAGCTATAGGTTAGTTTCTCGTAAAGTTTGAGATGCGACAATGTTTTCATAATCAATCTTGCCGTAAAAAAGAGGGGGTTGTTACTTGTTACATCACATTCTACAAACAGTTGATTACGGTTGGGGTTAGACCAGCTAATTATGTCCCAATTTCTTGATTTTATTGTCATTAGTCAATGTCAACCTTTTTCTTTCTTTTTTTATTTGGTTAAATGTAAGCTTAAACAATTAAAAATATTTAACTTTAAATAATTATTATTAAATTGGAATTATTACAAGTAATTACAAATTCTAAAATTGGAATTCAATTGGCATATGATTCTTTTTTTTTTTTTTGGTTGGAAAATGAGTGCGATTAGGGTTGGATTTCTAAATCAAGGTTTGAGATTTCTAAGTCCAAAGAACTTTCTCATACTCATCTTTGTTAAGATTAGTAATTTAGGTCCAAACTTAATTTGATCTAAATTGAGAAGTTATATTTAAATTCGTTAAATTTTGAATTTGATCAAACTTGAAAGGGTCGATTTGTTCGAACGAGAATTAGATACCGAAATCAATATATTAAATTCAAATTAGTTGACATTTATGTTTAGCATAACCTAAGAGGGTTAATTTAATCAGTATTAAAGTCAATAAATTAAGTTCGGGATTATCCTAATCAACCTAAACAATCCAAACCAATTCAGTCAAACCAATGTTATTTTTATTAAATAACTGTAACAACAACAACAACAATAACAATAACAAGTGAGAGTCTATCAGAAATCAACTCACGTATTTCTTATGCTACATAGATATTATATAGAAAATAAATCAAAATTTAAGTTTAAATTTTTAATTTAAGAATAAAAAAGCTTATTTTTTATATGCATAAAGAAAAAAAGACAAAAATATTTGCATTTACAGAATAATTAAAACTACTGAACCTCTTCAAATGTAAACCCTAAGTGAGATTTTTAATGAATGTTGTTATTGTTGTAGAATAATTAAGACTATTTCTACATTAAATCCAAAATACACTAATTTCTTTGTACTTTTCAAATAATTATATAAAAATGAAAAAAATCAATATCCAATCTGTTCACGTGTCTATCACGTGACCGTTGCTGGCAATTTTGAACAGCACACTAAAAGCCGCCTATTTGGATTATTCTCAAAGCGAAGAAGCACAAAGGCTTTTAAAAACCCACGCTCTTCTAGTGGCGCGTGGAACAAAATCGCCTCGCATGCAATTATCTCCCATGTTTTTTGTTACTTCAAGTCCAACAAGCGCCAACGACCAAAGCATCTTCTTTTCTTTCTTATTACAGAATTTGGAGAATTTATTAGAATTCTGAGTGTTCTCCCTGCACGTGTTTTGCTCGTAGCTGCTAAAGAGAGAAGATTGTTTGTGTTTGATTAGACTTTGTTCGGTATGGCTACTAACGACCCCAAGGAAACCGGTGGCAGTGGATTCTTCTCGTCTATTGCTTCGAGTCTGTCCAATTTCGGAAGCGCCATGAGCAGATCGGTTAATGGGTATTGAGATCCGTTTATCAAATTTTGATCTTTGAGCTGTTTTTGGGGCAACCCATTCGTGGCTATTGCTTCTCACTTGCTTTTGATGGCGTTGTATAATCGGGATAGTTAATCTGTGATTTTGATACCAAAAAAAAACTATTTTTTGATAAGGATTTATTACTATTACGGGGTCCGTGAAAGCATGTGAATTAAAAATTAATCAATTGATTTAACTTAGTTTTATGGTTTGAGAAGCTCGGTCCAGTCCTCTTTTGTGCTGGCCCGTTAGTTGTAGTTTTCAAAAAATTTATCTTTGGCGACTTAATGCTTACAAGATGTATATAAATCATGGAGATTCTTTGTGTTTGTATTTTCCCTTGGTATCCTGCAAATGGGTTTATAAATCTCTGTGGCGAGTGAAGAACCAAAAACATTTTATAGAAATCTTCTCTGTTGTGTTTCTTAGTTTGCATTGTTAGCAATTGCTAGGAAGCTTGGTTATTGACATTTTTTAGTATTTTTATCTTGCAGTTTAATGGGTCATGAAGGTTTGGAAGTTATCAATCCAGAAGGAGGCACTGAAGACGCTGAAGAGGAAGCAAAACGCGGAAGATGGAAACAGGAGGTAAATGGAATTTCATCCTTGGCTTTTGTGGGTTAAAAATTCAAAAGTTTCTGCTATTTTTGATTGCATTTTCGGTTCATACTTTATGAGTTACTCGAATTAAAAGTCCGTACATGTTCGGTGTTTTAGATTCAGATAGTTGTTTGTTGCTTGCTTGAGTTTAGGTTGTGAGGAAAGTCTTTCAGCATTTAGGTTGAATTGAATAATCAAGTACGCATTAGGATTGGGGGAGAGTGTTGCGTAATTGTTTCTTAGCATATAAATGTAAACTTGTCTGTTCACTATCTAAAGCTCTTGCTCTCTCCAGGATCGAGACAGTTATTGGATGATGATGCAGAAATATATAGGATCTGACGTCACGTCCGTGGTGACACTCCCTGTACTCATTTTTGAACCAATGTCAATGCTGCAGAAAATGGCAGAGGTTATCCAATTGTACCAACTGTTTGTCATCAATTATTTTTTTCTGCTCTATATAACAAAATTGAAATCGCTTTTCAGCTGATCTAAATCTTGTATATACTGTGTTTGTCATAGTTGTTGGAATACTCTTACCTTTTAGATCAAGCTGATGAATGTGAGGATCCCTGCTTGCGATTAGTGTATGCTGGTAAGAGCTTGTTTGCCTATGTCTCCCTACCTCCCCCTAGCTCTATCTATGAAGTGGACCTAATAGTAGACCTGACTGCAGCATCATTTTTTATATCTGTGTACTATGCCTACCAACGCACTTGGAAGCCATTTAATCCAATTCTCGGTGAGACTTATGAATTGAGCAATCATGGAAACCTTACATTTATAGCAGAGCAGGTGAGTGATATGGGGAATTTCCTAGTATGAATTGTCTTAAAGTTCTTTTTGCTTTTGTAAAATTTAAGTAAAGCTGAACTCCTATTGTCACCTAGATATTGAGTAATGTGGTCATTTATCTTCTCTATGATTTGTCTCTTCTTTCAGGTTAGTCATCATCCTCCAATTAGTGCTGGACATGCTGAAAATGAACATTTCACTTATGACATAACTTCAAAGGTCAAAACAAAGTTTTTGGGGAACTCAATTGAGATTTATCCTCTTGGAAGGTAACCTTGATCTTTTGATACATATTTTAAAAGTTTAGACTTAATAACATGAAGTTCTTGCGTTCTATAATTATCAATGCCTTCTCATCTTTTCCTTTTCCATTATTTTTATTGAATAAAGGGGAAGGGAGGGCATAAGAAAAATGTTTTATGCTATTTAATTTGTTGAGACTATGGATTTTTATTCTCAATACTCAGCATTCAGGATAGTTTTCCAAGGATTGAGAATTGAATTAAATTGATATCTGTGAGACTATTTCAAGGCTTTAAGAACTTTAGAAGTCCATGGTTCATTACCTTTCCTTATTTGACTTTATTCTGCAATCTAACTGGAAAACCAAAAGATTATCATGTGGGTTTTTGGTGCCATTGTAGATTGCATGCCATTCACTTGACTTAAAAACTTGACAAAATTGTGACATTTTATCTCCATAAGTCTTTGATCTGTGGAAGAACTTGGTTTGTACATCTACCATGTAGCCTGCAGTAATCAGAAGGAAAGATGGCATTTTGAAAGGTTTGACTATACTTTGAATCCATTGTCAGAGATTTTCATGGCTGATACATTTTTTTCCCAAATTTTGCTTGACAATACAATCTCACCCCATTTCTATTTAAGATTCCTCTAGATAAGTAATTCAAAGCTTGACATTAACACTTTTCAGTATAAAAACCATTTTATGCCTGTTTGCAATGAGTAAATTTAACCAAAGCGCGGTTTTATCCTTATGTTAAAGGCCACTTTAATATAGTTGTTATATGTTCAATTTATTTATGATATGCTGTCTGCAGGACACGTGTGACCCTCAAAAGAGATGGTGTAGTACTTGATTTGTGCCTCCTCTGACAAAAGTTAACAACTTAATTTTTGGACGGACATGGATTGACTCACCAGGGGAGATGGTCCTGACAAACATGACCACAGGGGACAAAGCTGTGCTATATTTTCAACCATGTGGCTGGTTTGGGTATGTTCATTTTCCTGCTATGATAAAACTGGTCTTTCGCACTGTCTTATCTATATTTTTGCTATTACTGGTTCTGATCATACAGCCCTCTCAGAAGGTGCAAAGTTGGTCACGGAGTCCTGATACTTCCTATCTACAGTTACATTTATATATTTCAATAATCCCTTTAAAGCATGACTATGTGGGTAGTATACCATAAAGAGAGCATGTTTGGAAGCTCTCATTCACATCATGTGTACACACTTGCATTCTTTAAGACTATTAGCTTTAGCTTTTTGCAAGATGCCTTTTTTTTTTTTCATTTCTCATGATCTCTTTCAATATTTCACTTTACATATTTTAGAGCTGGTCGCTATGAGGTGGACGGCTATGTCTATAATGCTGCTGAGGAGCCTAAGATTTTGATAACTGGAAAGTGGAATGAGGCAATGAGTTACCAACCCTGTGACTTGGAAGGGGAACCAAGCCCAGGAACTGAACTAAAAGAGGTCAGTTTTTAATGTTTTTGGGTTTTCTCAAACCTTGTAGGTGCTGTTACTGTTCTAATCTCCTCCAGTATATAAATATTTCTATTTCACTTTGAGGGGAACCTAACCTTCCTTGCTCTCAATGTTGAGTGAATCTTTGTTTTGTACTTGCCTGGCCTGTTTTTGTTTCTATTTACTAACTGGTCCTTTATGTTATATTGTAATCACATTCTCTTTTTTCTACGCGATACTGAGATTGCTGTCGGTATCGCTTCTTGGTGAACCTGTGCTTTTAGTTTGAATGGCTTGTTTCTGTTGACAAGATGTATGAAAACTTGATGAATAGACTGGATTTATAATTTTGGTTCTGAGAAGCTGCTATAATCTGCCAGATGTTTGTTAACATTAGGGGCTGCTACCTCATATATGCTGTAAGAGTGCATAACAAATAGTTGACACAATCTTTTCATAGTAGTTGGTAGTTTCTGGCATTCTCATTGATCTGATACATTTGCTCATTCCAAACGTTGGCATCTTGTAGGTTTGGAGAGTTGCGGATGCTCCAAAAAATGATAAGTTCCAATTTACACACTTTGCACACAAGATGAACAGCTTTGACACTGCCCCTAAGAAGTTGTTGGCATCAGATTCTCGTTTACGTCCTGATAGATATGCACTTGAAATGGGTGATCTGTCCAAAGCGGGTCATGAGAAGAGCAGGTCTCTCTCTTTCTATCTCTAGTTACCTCCGTTGATATTCATAGTCGTGTGTGAAGAACATGTCTAAAATGGGGTCAGTAGATCCCAAGATTCTTGCATGTTGATGTTAAATACTAATTGCACTGGAAATAAATGATTTCGGATTCAGTATTGGAGCTGGGGTGTCAACAGAAGTTATAGCATGAACACTTGAAACATGACTAATAACCCTGATGTTGTTTGCCTTTATTTCAGTTTGGAGGAAAGACAGAGAGCCGAAAAACGAAGCAGAGAGGCTAAAGGCCAACCTTTCACGGCAAGGTGGTTTGATCCAACCAGCGACATCCACCCAACACCTTGGGGTGACTTGGAAGTGTACCAGTTCAATGGCAGGTATAATCAGCATCGGGCTGCTATAGATAAGTCAGACAGTAGCATACAAGAAACTGAATTTCAATCAATAGAATTCAACCCTTGGCAATATGAAAATTTGGCTGCTGAATGACTTGCATTATATCTCCTGTACCATAATTGTTAATTGTTTTCACTTGTTGTCTAATAGTGTTGTTTACTTATGATGATCATATGAGGGACAGTATTTTGTATCCAGTTTGCAGTTTTGTTTGGTTTTGATTTTGTTTTCTACCTAATATCATCACTTAGTTCAGATTGTTTTCTGTTTTCTCTATGTATTATCAGAATCAAAAAGTGAAATTCACCTGATATGTCCTGAAACTAGGTTTGACTTGTGACATTAGGGTTAACAATAGGTCGAATAGGGCTTTGGCTGCCTCTGGCCGAGCCCAGCCTGACCACTGCATGCGGCTCAAGGTAAATAATGTCATGTCATTTTGATATATTATTTTATTTTTCAATTTTTAAATATGATTAAACTAAAATAGTTTTGACTTTGGGTTGGGGTTGGTTGATATCTTAGACACGAGTTTGGTTCGATTTAGCTCAATAGATCAATTCAGTTTAGCTGAATTCGAGATTTTGTCAACTTCAATTGAAATTTAGTTAACTCAAATTTTGTTTATGTCAACTCTTAACTTATGTGCATTGTCCGGCACAAGATGCAGAACACATATATACTCTCTTCAAAAGATGTCGAAGACTCCAAACTACTGTTTTAAACGTTTGCAGCAAAAGCTGAGAATCAAATGATCAGCCCTTTTATCATGAGCAAGAAAGGAAAACCTCCCACGTGTCAACTCGAGAACTCTTTAAGGTTTAATGGATTACCCTGGAACCCAGGAACTGGAACTGGTCCGAGTGTATTTCGTTGCGTACCTTACCTGCTTAAAATGGGAACACTTAATGTTCTTGTCCGATTCAAAGTTGAGCTACTACTTGGAGATTCTTAAGAGCACTTTTTTTGGTACACAAAGCCTCAGATGTCCACCTAGGCTGACAAGTCAACCTACGAAAAACAACACAATCACATCACAATTAACCAAACCAAAGACCGTTGCATTCTTGCCCAAATTGCGACTTTTGTCTTCACTTTGACGGCTCATTCTGCTTTACAAGATGCGCCCTTGCTTTGTTCCAAGTCCCACCCGACCGCTGAAGACCACCGCCAACGACTCA
This sequence comes from Erythroxylum reticulatum, assembly GCA_025504915.1. NCBI lineage: Eukaryota > Viridiplantae > Streptophyta > Magnoliopsida > Malpighiales > Erythroxylaceae > Erythroxylum > Erythroxylum reticulatum. The sequence continues at coordinate 37,802,425 of JANSVA010000004.1, forward strand.
GGTCCACTGTGATGGACACGTATTCTCCGCCGAGAGGAGCATTTTCGTAATTATGAACAGAAACAGAAGTGATGATGACTAGGCACTGAAACTGAGTCTGAGAGTGACCCCTCTTCTTAAACGTGTGGCTGAGATGAATTGAAATTGGAACAGCAGCGGTCATTTGCTTCTGAGAGCGATAATTCGGCCTCGTGTGGCCAAATGACAACTGCCCACCACACATCATAAGACCGTCTTTCCATTTCTACACACGTGTCAGTAGCTGATCCGCTTAATCTTAAGGTTACCGCCGATGAAGTGGACAGTAAAGTAATAACTAAGACGGGCTACATCCGGTGACATTTGGACTTGTAAAGATGGACGGCTGTGATCTATCTGAGTGGAGGCTCGCTTTCTATTTTGTTTTGTTTCTCTTCATTTCGGCGAACCTCGTCTGTGTCTTTTGACTTCTTGCCCACAACATACTCATATAAACTCTACGTTTTTCGCTTCTTCTTAAATCTTAATGTTGCTTTATGTAGTAGTACTGTAGTGGTAGTACAGCTTGTTCTGTAAGGTACTGTTTCTTTGGTTCACTGCTTGTTTTGCTTTAGTTGGCTCATCTTCAAGGCTGTCAATGTTATTGGTCTTGTAAAGTTTAAACTTTGATGGAAAAAAAGGAGTTTTCTTTATTTTCTCTTTCGAGCTTAGAGGAAGCTTGAAGCTTGGTGCTTGGTGCTGCTTGATTTGTTTTTGGAGCGTGTTTACTGTCCTTTAGTTGGTTTCTTCTTGTTCTGATGGCTTTTGTTTCTTTGGAAGCAAGGGAGCTACTTTGATCATAAGCTGAGTTTGTCTTCTTTTGGGCGCAATCAATTCATTCACTGGCGTTCTGAAGTTGGGTTCTTCATTATACGTTTTGATTGAGAAGTTGGTGATTATGGATCCACGCTTCAGAGGTTTTTCGGGTTCAACGAATGGAATCCAATTCAGAAGCCAACCTTTGTCTGTTCTGCCAAATCAGAATATTGTTGGTGGATTCAGATTTGAGAATAGTTTCATAGATCACAATGTCAGAGAGTTTTATTTCCCTCCACCTGATCCAGAACCGACTAATGTAACACCTTACTCAAACGTGACCCACGAAGAAGACTCACCAGAAGACTGTGACTTTTCTGATACAGTTTTGAAGTACATAAGCCAGATGCTTATGGAAGAAGATATGGAGGATAAAACTTGCATGCTTCAAGACTCTTTGGATCTTCAAGCCGCTGAGAAGTCCTTCTATGATGTTCTAGGCAAGAAGTACCCTCCATCCCCGGAGCCGAATTCAGCTTGTATTATTCAAACTGGTGAGAACCCATCTGATAGTTTAACTTCTAATTACAGTCCTAGTATTAGTAGTAGCATCAGTGATGGTGGCTATTTAGATGATAGTACTTGGCATGTGAACTCAAAACGTCGGGATTTGTTTCAACCACGAACCTTTCGTGCTTCTAGCGTATCTCGATCATGCAGCTCTTCGAATAGTTTAGCTACTAGTGTGGATGGTCTTGTGGACTCTCCAATCAGCAGTTTTAAAGTCCCTGGTTGGAGTGGAGAGAGCCAATCCATTTTGCAGTTTACGAAAGGGGTTGAGGAGGCTAGCAAATTTCTTCCTCCTGTTAGTGGCTTATTTCTTAATTTTGGGTCGAATGGGGTAGTCTCTGATGAGTCAAAGGGGAGGCCTAGTGAGGTTACAATCAAGTTAGAGAAAAGGGATGATCGGGAACATTCACCTGGTGAGTCAAGGGGAAGGAAAAATCCTTATAGAGGTGATGAAGATAGAGAAGAAGAAGAGAGGAGCAGCAAACAACAGGCAACTTATGATGAATCTGATTTACCATCAGATGCATTAGACAAAATGCTGTTTTATTGTGTTGGGGAAGGTAAATCAGACTTGGCAGCTCTTTGTGAGACCTTAAAGAATGCTGCAATCAAAAACGAGCAAAATGGACAGTCAAAGGGATCCAATGGGGGAAAACGTGGTAAGAGACGTGGTCCGAAGAAGGAATTGGTGGACTTAAGAACACTAATGATTTGTTGCGCACAAGCTGTTGCGGCTGATGATTGCAGGAGTGCCAATGAATTGTTAAAGCAGATTAGGCAACATTCCTCTCTCTTTGGAGAAGGAAATCAGAGATTAGCTCATTGCTTTGCTAATGGTCTTGAAGCACGCCTGGCTGGAACAGGTAGTCAGATATATAAAGGTCTTGTAAGTAAGAGAACATCTGCTGCTGATATTTTGAAAGCTTACCATCTCATTCTTGCTGCTTGCCCTTTCAGAAAGCTCTCCAATTTTGTCTGTAACAGGACAATAAAGGATATTTCACAGAATTCGATGAAGCTTCATGTCATAGATTTTGGAATTTATTATGGCTTTCAGTGGCCTACTCTTATTCAGCGACTCTCGTCAAGACCAGGGGGCCCTCCGAAGCTCCGAATTACAGGAATAGATTTTCCGCAGCCAGGGTTCCGACCAGCAGAGAGAGTTGAAGAAACAGGAAGAAGATTAGCAGCTTATGCCAAAAAGTCCAATGTTCCATTTGAATACAATGCTATAGCAAAGAAATGGGAAACCATAGGAGTTGAGGAACTGAAGATTGATGAAGATGAAGTTGTTATTGTTACCTGCTTGTATCGGGCTGAGAACTTACTCGATGAGACTGTGTCAGTGGACAGCCCTAGAAACATTGTTCTTGATATCATAAGGAAGATTAATCCTAGTATCTTCATCCACGGAATTGTAAATGGTGCCTACAACGCCCCCTTCTTTGTCACTCGATTTCGAGAAGCTCTGTTTCATTTTTCTGCTTTGTTTGACATGCTAGAAACTATTGTCCCTCGTGATAATCCTCAGCGGATGCTGATTGAGAAAGAGATCTTTGGTAGGGAAGCCATGAATGTTATAGCTTGTGAGGGATGGGAGAGAGTGGAGAGGCCAGAAACGTACAAGCAGTGGCAGGTCCGCTGCTTGAGGGCAGGATTTGTGCAGCAACCTTTTCACAGGGAGATATTTAGGATTGCGTCTGCTAAAGTGAGACGTCTTTACCACAAAAACTTTCTTATCGATGAAGATGGCATGTGGTTCTTGCAAGGATGGAAGGGTCGAATTATATATACCATTTCTGCTTGGAGAACGACACAGAAATCTTAAAATGTAAGCAGGTGCATTAGTACTTCCTCGAATCGACAGAGAATACTTGGGATGTAATGTAAGAAACCAAGTTCCTGACCGTTGTATGAAAGCAAAGGCTCTGTTTCTTCATGTAAAGAAGCTTAACTACTTGTATTTAACACCTGTGTTTCTAGTTTCACTTGAGCTTAAGAGTAGAATTGAAGTCTTTGTTGTGTCATGTATGGTTTTATGTAAAGCAACGAAAAGAATGGAATTTTCTGATTGGAGTCATGGAAAATTTGGCGGCCTGAAGCATTGTAAAATATTTAATAATCAGAGTTTACATTTGTATGGAGGATCATTACTTTCTGTTCGCTCTCTCTCCTATATCTTAGCTTAGAACGCATCATTATCAGCTTTAACATATGGCATTGAACTACTACCCAATACCTATTTCCATTAACAAAAGCTCAAAGCTTGGAAAAGGAGGCACCAAAATGTTAAAAGCGGAGCCACAAAATAGACTTTCTCCATATAGTTACATGTCTTGACTTTTCCTGTCAATGTCTACCTTAAAGTTTGCTTCTTTACTGCTTACACCTGCTAACTGCTACTCTGTTTCCTGAACAATATAACCCGTGTCCATGTCGTCGTGGGACCCCTGATGTGCAGCTAAAACTACAGATTGTGTTATTTAATGCTGAAAAGGTTGACTAACGCTCCTGAGCTCCATTTTCTCATAACTTTTTCAGTTCCCTACTGTTTTCTTGGGCCGAACGCAATTCCTTTCATATTTTTAACAAAGGTTCAGGTCGGTGCATATAATATTCCTATCAGAAGAGCCTTTAAAGAAGTTGATTAGATATAAACCAAATTTTATCTTCTTTTATTAAAATGTATCTACACGTTTACGTAGAGTTTGTACAAATATATAGATTAGATTAAGTGGTATAAAGTTAGAATATCCTAACAGAAACAGGGTGCTTCACCCCTCAAGAAGATATACATCACACTCTCTTACTCTAATAAATAAAAAAACTTCTTGCATACCCACTTTGCCCTTGGTGCTCATAATTGGTGTTTGTTTATAACTTTGGTGCAGGTTAATGATGTTTCAAATAGTCTTTGTGGTTAAGTGTGACACCATCACCACTAAAAAAGGAAAGGGCCACAATATAATGAATACCCAACTTTTCTAAGCTTATCAAAGAAGAGTCATCTCTCTATCTGAGATATTATCCATATAAATAATAGCTCTTTCCACAGACATGGGTATGGAAAATGGTGGTCCTAACTCTCATTCGTGGCGTGGACAAGAAGTCCCAGAATTACATTGAAATGATTGGCAGTACAAAGTGAGCCACTAGCACCAGAGTTCAGAAGTGCTTTTCCAACTATAGGACCAAAATTGCCCTGTACTTATTCTATCTTATTGAATCTAAGCCATTTTCAGAAAAAAAAAAGACAGAAGATCACATCCCACCAAAATTATTGTCAGGTCAGAGTCACTATATGCGTAATTATTCTCATTTCCATAAGCCGACAGTGTCATGTCATGTTGACTTGATGCTCATCGGCCCAACTGGGATTGTCTTCTCATGCAAAATGATTCAAAACACTTATGGAGATGCTCCTGATCGAACATCAGAAGGTGATGACAAAGTTCTAGTTACTCGAGGACTTGGTTAAGTTAAAACAGGGAGGATAGGAATGAGAATAAGAATCTATTTAGCATCAATTTATCAAACCAAGTGGATTACGGCAATCAGAGACGTCAAGTGATCAGGATGGTGACTTTTGTAAGTTATCATCAGAGTACACACTAGTTCCTCCAGGAGTAATAATGGATCCTGAAGATGCAAGTACGAATTGGCTTGCAAGATCATAATTGACTCGATGTTCCACATAGGATTTCAATGGAAACTGGAGGCTTTAGTCATAGGCAAGCTAAATTCAACATAATCAGCTCAGATCGGAATTCCAGATACAGCATAGGTACAAGCTTTCAGGATCATAAGGATTATTTTGTCATGCACTTTTTCCTCATCAAGATAGGATTTTTATAATCCTCAATGTGAATACATGTTCAAACTAGAAGTTATCATAATGATATGAGGCCAACGGTATCTGAAACTTGGAATCAAAAACGAGTAGTGATCCGGGAAAAGAGTGCTTTAAAATCTTTGGTTGGTGTCCCTGTTCCCTCTGGCTTAGAGGCCAGATCAAATGCCTTGAATTTAGCTTCCTCGTACTGCAAAGCCTGTTTCAGGCAAGTTAAGAAGAAAAAAAACATGTAGATTTAGCTTAGTCGAGCATCATTTGACTGAAAAGATCAGGCTAATGTTTCGGAAAAGTAGAGAGCTATAACGCAAAACGAAACTGTTATTTATATACAACTGTACCTGAATGCATACTTCTGCAACATCAGCCCTTGCAATGGTTCTTGTCTCTGTCTGAAGAAGCTCATCATCCTTTCCCACAAGCAATTCTCGGATACCTCCTTCTTTGTCTTGCAGGCCTCCAGCCCTAATTTTGCCAGAAAAATAGGAGTCAATGCAATCTACATAAAAGATGTCAAAAGGCCGATGAGAAAGGAACTGACACAAGAACATAGTACCATTTCCAATCTTTGCCACATTAGTCTGGGATTTAAACTTGTAACCTTGTATCCAACATGTATCACAATATTACACTTTAACAGAAATGAACTAGCTTGTATTATATATCAAACTAAAAAAACCTGCATATGTCCCTGTTTCACCTGATAATTGTATATGGAACGCCAGAATCAGCCAAATACTGCTCAGCCTTTCTCTTCCAAACCTGGAACATTATAGAAGTAACATGTCAAAAGTGCAATATAAAGTAAAAAAAAAAAAAACTAAGAAAGAGATATAAGAGAAGAAAACACAAGAATATACAATGTTGAAGTATCTTCTTTCACAAACAGAAACAGAAAGTACTTTTGCATGAGATTCAGGTAAGGATAACGAACCAGTATATTTCCATTTCCCAAACTGTTCAAAGGGTTATTAAGATCTGTTCCACCCATGGATCCAACTAGAACAATTTGCCTCACTCCAACTGCCTTGGCTGTTTGTTCAGGTATAACTTTCAGTTCAAATGTTTTAGGTGGAAGAAAAGAAATTTCGAATTACTGAGGAGAGAGTACAAGGATTCTTACCAGCATCAATTTGGTTTTTCTGACCAATCCAATCAACCTAGAATTCACAAGAATGACATCACATTGTTAAGAGAACCAAAAAAGAAAAAAAAGAAGCAATTAGGTTAATGGTTTAATAAACAGGAAGTATATGTAAATTACCTGTTCAGGAAACGCACCATCCTCAAAATAAAACTCAGGTCTTCCTCCTTGAGATGGATCATAACCAGGCTTCATCTTTGGCACTGCACTGGTGAGTATAATGAGAGCATCGATCCCTCTGATAGAAGGCAAGATGCTTTCAACATCCCTTATATCGCCAGTAAATACATCCTCAGCTCCACCGATTTTCTCCTTGCTCTCTTGAGTTCTCACTAAGCCTCGGGCAACGTAGTGGTCTGATCTCTCCTTTAATTTCTTATACACAATTGAACCTGTCCATGTTGCATCATAGCAGCAGCATGTTAACAAAATAACCAATACTAGACTCTTTGACAAAGAGAAAAGAGAAAGAACACTTCCATTGCCTTCTCACATCTACAGTAAAACAAAATGCAGTACAAATTGCAATCACCAGAATCATAAATCCATCATGAGAACAGTGCATATATTCATATCACAAGTCAATGAACGTTTCCATTTATCCATGACCCAACTACAAATGATCAAGTCCACCCTCAAAACTCAACTTAATCACCACAAAACTAAGGCATAAGCCTCTGCTCCTTCTCATCCCCAATCAGGATGCTAACCGTTTTCAAGAAACAAATTTATTTACACGTAATGTTCGTTAATAGATTGAAAAAAATCAATCTTTGATCGCCCCACAATAGCACAAGTTATAAAGATCCAATCTTTTTCCACAAACTGCAAAAAGAACATTAAAAACCCCTCAAGCCCGACACCTAAATTTTAATAAACAGAGAGTAAAAACGCACAAAAAACCAAGAACAATCCCTTAAAACCCAAAACCATAAGAACCAAAACGAGTGGCTGAAAGAAAGAGAGAGCACCAGTTCTGCCGCCAGCTCCGGTGACAAGGACAGTTCTGGCCATAGAAGCCGATGGTGTTCCTGATCTCCAGCGGCCATTCCTACGACGAAATGATAGAGTAGAAGAAGAGGGACGAGATGGACTGGAAAGTTGAGGAAGTACCCAACTACCAGTGCCAGTAAGGTCGTGCTTATGCAAATGAAATGCAGATGGAACACGTGTCAAAGCTGCCATTGGTAGGTAGGACCAACTTCCATACGACCGCCGGTGAAACCTGCTCTAAAACCGCCCACCTTCAACCGTTAACTCGCAGTTTGTCCTTGTTGTTCGAGTAAGACTAATGCTATCCTAAATCTTCTGTCTACCTTATCTGGGTGGTCTTGTCTTTACGGGCCAGCGTAATTCTTTAACGGGTCCGATCAGCGGCTAGTTTGTTCATAGATAATGGATCCAAAGTTTCTTAACTTGAGCCCGTTTGTTTCTTGAACCAAACAAAGTTGGTAAGAGTTTGAACGTGCATTGTATGTTTTCAAGCGCAATCATTATTACAGTTATAAAGCATTCAAGTACACAACTCTACTTTACAATTACGTAATTTAAAAATATTGTTGTAGTAATGAGTAAATCGTAATATCATCCCACTAATCCTTTGGATTATGGTCGAGGATGATAAGTAATTATTTCCAATCATAACTAACAAAACTGTTCAGAGATAAAAAATTCCAAGATGAAAGAGTCAATTTACTAGATTCAAGACGCTCTTCCTGCAAAGTTTCTGCAATATGCAGTTTGGTGTTGGCATCCATGAACTTTTTCTGGGATTTGGTGCATTAGGTTCCCTATATAATCTCAAAATTTTACTTTAACTGCTTCTGTGTACTTAAATGTGTAATCTTCTTTAGATTCATGACCTTCAACATCATATTAGAAAGAAAAGAGTTAGCTTCAACACAGAGCAAATCAAAGATTTTGTAGAAGCATTTGAACTATTGTACAAGTGCAATCAAGCTGCAAACTTATCTTCCCTTTATGAAGCAAAGAAACAAGAAGATAGCCTAAAGAAAGCTGTAGGAGTTAATAAAGAGTGCATATCAAGTGTAAGGTTTTCGTTTGGCATTTGTTGTCATCCTTAAAGTCATTTCAATACTTTCTTTTTGCTTACGGATTTTTGTAGTTAGAGAAGGCCTTGCATGAGATATGTGTAGAAGCTGTTAAAGCTAAGCTTACGGCTGAGTGTAAATTAGCTGTAAGTACACAAATTGGTTAAAAATGCTCTAAAAAGTTCATCGATGCCAACACCAAACTACATATTGCAGAAGCTTTGCAACCTTTGTAAGAAGAGCACTGGAAGTTCAAATCAGAGTTTGGCTTACAGCCAAAGGAAAAGCTCACAAGCTTAGCTGCTACATAATTACAAAAAGCTGGCACATGAAACCTATTAAACAAAGCTTACTTATGTGCATATGAAGTTGGAGGAAATTAGGGATCAAATCCTTAATTTTTCCCAACCCAAATCACACAAATGTTCATCTATCTCGTGTTTTGGTTCTCTCTCATCTCTCGCTCCCTCCGCTCATTTGCCTAATGCTTTTGTTCCAACTTGTATTGTTGGCATCATAAGAGATAAAAGATATCTTATTCTTATGTATCTCTTCTTATGTTATTGAATGTACAAAAATCTAACCACTAGCAAAGCGAATTGGTTGTCGTGAACATAATGTACAACGTGGTTTAGTGGTGTCATATACGTTGACTTACTCACTTCAATTGGATGGATCATACAAAATAAATTTTATTTGAATCACGATAAGATAAAAAGTGGTTTGAAACTACTCATGGGGTATGAATAGGCATTGCTTGAAGCTTCTCTTATGGATATTAATTCCTGATTTGTTAAACGTGTAAGCAACTATATATTATAATTAAGAAAAAGAAAGAATAAGATTCTTTTACGAGTGTTTATTTGTTTCATAATATGTGCTTGTATTGTATATATTCCTAAATCCATATTTGCTTATGTACTTATCATTTTCGACACTCTAACGACTCAATATGGAAGTTTTAATTTATAATATGATGGCTACTTCAAGCTAAATCATAATTTGACTTATAAAAGAGGGTCATTATATTATAATGACGAAGTTAAACTTAATTTTGTCAATCAAAGACAAATTTACAATATAGGGAATGAACTTGAATAGTGACAGGTTGATAGGCTTATTTCAAAATTTTAAAATTTAAATTCAATAAGTCTTTATGACTTATAGAATCTAATGATAATTATATTCAAAATATAAGATAATATTGATTTATATGTTGCATATAAGCTTAATATTTTGATTTTGGCTTTAACAGAAGTTGTGATTGATGGAAACGATCATCCCAATATCGATACAAGGCCTGATAAAGATGTTCGACCTGAACGATATGTTGTGCCTGACGAGGATGCTCATCCATATGTGAATGTTAAGCCTGATGAGGATGTTGAGCCTGATATCAATGTAGGGCCCAATAGCGATGAGGGGCCTGAGCATGATGTATATAATCATTTAATGTGTTAATTCTAAATGACCACCACCCAATGGAGGTTGACTTTACTTTTTTTTTAAATTGTAATGACTGCCTTAGTGGAGAGAAGCTTAAGGAGGCAATTGGAAGGCTTAAAAGAAGTGTTAGATATAAAGTAGACTACAAAACATCACAATGTTCATTGGGTTGGAATTTGGCAATTTTAAATAATTCAAAGATGTTATTATTGATTATTCAGTAGCTACAAGATTTAGCATCAAATGGAAAAAAGTGAATCTCAGTGATATGCAACAAAGGATGCAAGTAGGAGGTATATACATCATTTGATAGTAATGATAAATGTTTTAAAATTCAAATCTGTAGTCTTAAACATACATATTTCATAACAAACAATCCTAAAATGGTATCAGCCAAAATTTTAAGTAGGCACTTCAAAGATTGAATTTTATAGAAGCTTAGCATAACCACAACAGTGATGATTGAAGAATGTAGGGAGGAGTTAAATATATTTGTGAATTTAACTATGTTTAAGGCTACAAAGAGGGAGTTAAGGAAGGAGAGAACATTACTCGTGAATATTCCATGCTTCAAGTTTATATCAATAAGTAAAAACTCATAATCACAATTTAACTATAGAATTACAATTTTCATGAAATCTAGATACCTCATTTTGGCAATTTAAAAGGTTATATATTTGTTTTGCGATAATGAAAGTTGGTTGGAGACACTTAAACCCCAGACTTGGGATAGATGATTGCTTTTTGAATACTAAATTTCAAAGATAACGAATTGGTGCAATTGGAAGGGATGAAGATGGAGGTATGTATCCTATAGCATGTAGGGATGGCAACTACATCTGGGCCCAGGCTTGGCCCCTGTTGACCAAGCCTTAAGCTAAGCTTACTGTCCAAACTCGACCCGACTTAATCTAAGGCCTAATCCTTATAAACAAAATGACTCGGCTTGAGCCCGAGTCTGATTAGGCTTGAGGTAACCTTAACTCGACTCACCCAAAATCATTTAATATTTTTAATTTTAAGAAAATTTTGGGAGGGCTGGACTCAAGCTTGGCCCGACCTATGGTCATCTCTAATAGCATGAGCTATTGTGAAAGTAAAAAAAATACTGATTTATTGAGTTAGTTCATGTCACTATTATCAACTCATTTGGAGTTAAATCATAGAGATAGGGTCACCATAATATCTGATATGCAAAACACACACACACATTTTTTGTTTGTTATTTGATATAATATTGCCATGTTATATATTTCCTATGAATCTAATGTATACTTCTTTTGATTGACTTGTGTAAGATCAAGTATTGCAACTCAAAAGCTTCTAGCCAGAAAATAATTATAAGCAGATTCATATACCAACTAAGAAGCTGATACTAAGAAGGCCAAAAAAGGCATAAATGAGAGATAAAAGTAAACCAATGGAAGTGCCTATTGCAAGCAAAATGTTACAAAAGAGTCAAGTGCAAAAGTGTAAGAAACATACAACTTCTAGGTATAATAGCAGGTGTACTATAACAAGACCTAATGAACAACCTATCAGTATAAGTAACTGTTGGCTTATGAAAGATGTTAATCCTTTGAAAAATCTTTTTTTCCTAACAGACCTATGATGAAAGCAACCATCAATTAAGTAAGAATGTATATCTAGCGAAAAAGCATACATGTGAGTTTGACAAGTACTTAATTACTTATATTTGTTCTCAATATTAAAAGGGTTAATGTTGATATCATTGTTGAAAAATCAGGTAAAATGAAGAATATGTGATGAAAATATAAAAATATGATAACCCTTTCTCTATAACAAATCAAAAGTATATGATTACAATAATAAAAAATAAAATCAACTTGATCCTAGAGGATCTTCACTTAATAAACTTACCAATAATACTTGTTGTGAACTTGATTACATATGATGCTGAACAGGTAAGAGTGACAACGAGAAACTCTTGTTAATTAGCAAAAGGACAGATGGGGATGATGCAATTCAACAGAATTGAGAATCTAAAAGAAAGAAACATGCGAAGGTAGGTGAAAGTGGGGGATCCAGTCCAACATACCACTCTTAAAAGTTGCAGTATTGATGGATCCGTCCTGCAAAGTGTTGTCATGATGAAAACTATCTATCAAAGTTATGAGAAGGCGACCTACTTATGGCCATGCAGGGTGTAAAGTTCCCAGGTTCTTTGCTTGAGAAGTGGACCATTTCTATGGATTTACGGGACTTCCTGATTTGATGCCAGCTTGAAACAGAGTTAGGTCTGGACTTTACAGCTTCAAAGATCCGTCTGGATCTGGGATTTAAGGTTCTTTTGTGATCGCCAGCTTGATTTTGTCGGATAGCAACTTCCACTGAACTACTGGGCCATCCCACAATTTGCACGTAGTTTGGGACTGCTAAAAACCTATGGTCTTTTCAAGCTAAAATAATTTTCCTTTAAAAGGCTTAAGGTCTCTATCTTGTTGGTATAAGCTGAAGTTGAAACAAGTTTCTTATAGCAGTAAGGTAGCTGCGTCCTTGAGGGTTTTATCAATTAAACTGCTTTATGTCAGGCATCAAATTTAATACATGTCCTGACATATATTAGGCCAGACCAGATTGTCACATATATATTGTGTATATATAATGTATTAATGGTATATTCTCCAGGTGAGAAGCACGATTTTCAGTAATTAGAATCAATGATTGCTAACTGATAACGACTTTAGTTTTGAGTGTATCTGGAAGGAAGGGGAGGTGGATTGGCATTGTCGTGTAGAGTTGAAAGAGAGATTTTTTTTATAATTATTATTAATGATTGGAGGAAGACATGAACATCATTGAAACATAATATACGGAAGTGGGGTTAAATGAGATCCTAACACAATCTGCTAGGCTAATCATAGCACATATATCTAAGCTGTGACAGGTGTCTGTGCCGTAACCTTCTCAGAATAGCCAACTTCTGACTTGATCTCAGCTTCCCAGAGGTCCGGAATTGCTTCCCTCAGGTTGTGGATGCTTTCTAATGCATAGTCTGCACCTTTGACTCTTTGTGAAGTGCCAACCTGCAATCAGGTTAAGATGATAAACAACATTAATAAACTGAGAAAGTTGAAATTTTTGGGATTTGGTTACTGAAATTTTGCAGTTTCTTTTGGCTTACCAGTACTGTGTGAAGTCCCAAACGCTTTCCAGCTTGTATATTACGGACGCTATCCTCAAAGAACAGCTGAAAAGAGAAATTCATTTCTGACAATATTCAGACGGTTTGCAACTAGCAGTTTCAATATCTAAAAACTAAACCCCATGAGATCAAGTTCTTGAATCTTGAAAATGAATAACTTACTGTTCTCTGAGGATTAACATTGGCTATCTTAAGAGCCCGTTCAATGGCAACCTCTGATGGTTTGCAGATAATGGGCGTCTTAGGCAATACCAGGTTGGGACTTGGTTGAGCAAAGTGCCCAACAATGTCGAATATTTCAGGGGCGTTACTTGCCGTGGTAGGTGCAGATCCAAGAAATTCTATTTCATCTTCATCGTCAGACACTGTGTTCTTATGGGTAGGATTTAGAGTCTCAAAGCAAATAATCCCTTCAAAACAGTCCTCTAATCCAAGTTTGTTAAGAGCTTTAAGTGCATGAATCTTGTCTGCATTGGTGAAGATCTGTATTGTAACGAAAAGAGAAACAAATTATTATTATAAAAAACAAATTGGGTTTTTAAGTTTAAACTTAGAACAGTAATAATTAAACTATCGATGATGATAAGTAACTTACAACTTTGCGAATAGGCAAGCTGAGCAACAGACTCCTTAGAACAGGGTCTGGTTTGAGATTGTCATAAGGTAATCTTCCATGAACAAAGCTGACATATAGGAAAAGGAAAGGTTAACTTAACAGGATCAATGAACCCCAATTCGCATCACGCAATTTTCAACTATTAAAACAGAGTAGAAAAGAAGACAGATATCCCTACCTATGGTACTCGTCATAGTCAAAGTCATAACCAATTGCCTGCAAAAAAGAGTAATTGAATACAAACACTTTCCATCAAAAGACTTCTTTAACAAGCTAATCAGATGCTATTTTAGGAATTAAAAGTTCAAATGCCTTACCCTGAGACCAGCCATTGTTGTGCCATAATTCTTGTACAGGAGGTTACCCAATTCTGTAAGTTTGCTTTTATCTATGCCAAGTTTGTCAACCATATAATCTGCACAAGAACACTCAGTTTTTATTCTATGGACTCCAGCTTTATCCATAAAAGGAAAAGGAAAAAAAAAAAAGCAGGCTAACCTTTAATGTTCTTGCCACATGCTGCTGCAATACCAGAATTCAAGGGATAAAGGGTATCGTCCAGATCTGCAAAATTAGACAAAACTCCAAATAAGAGTTTGATCTGAGTATAATGCAGTTTATTAACGTAAATTCCTGCAATTTACTGAAAATGTACCGAAGAGAAGGCAATCATATTTTGGTCTTGGTGCATGCAGATACAGATCCTCGTACTCCATTCTGAATAGGAAGTCTAGAACACACAATGAAAAGGCGTTAATACTAAACTCCATGAAAACTTAAACCCACCAAAGCTAAAATGGAAATTTAATCTAACCCTCAAAAGGGAAAGTTTCATGGTTTCTGGAAACTAGAGTGTCCTACTTAGAGAAGAATTTGGACGCAGTGTACAAAGGACTAATCTCAAGTAGTTGGGGGACAAACCACAAGCACTACAACCGATTTTCTGCAGAATGTGTGGACCAGCGATTTTATAGAGTTCAAGCTCCACATGAATATACATTTGTAAATCAAGAAAGCTTTTCTTATTTTTAGAAAGTTAGCTGTCAACAACTTCAACACATGGCATAGTGATGCATAAACATCTGTGCTGTATCATCATCACTTCAAAATAAATCCAACTCAGACTACACATACCGAAAAGGGACCATAATTTAATAAGAAAAGAACTGCAATCTCAGGAAGCAAGAAAAGAGAAGTGATGTCTTAAAGAAACTAAAAGAGCCATCTTTTTTTCCCTAAAGAACACAAAAACTCTTAAAAGTTCCACCGAAATAGGCCTCTGTTGCATTAGGAAACTATTTATTATCGTCTTTGACTTCCCGAACTGAAAATGACAACTCTTTTTTTCTGCCCAGTAAAAGTGGCAACTCTAACATGTATTCATTACAAAACTGCCATCCAGGCTCAATGACCCAGATGCAGAAAAACCTTCAAAGGGTCACAGAATTAGCTGAAACGAGATGGGAAAAAGAAAATGCAAGACTCAGAGCAGAATATATATGTATATATATATATACATACCCGTTTCAAGTTTCTGGTTCACTCGAACAAGCACAAAAGAGAGAGCTTTATCCGAAGTTAGAGAGAGCAATCAATGCAAGAGAAGGAGCGAAGGAGAAGGGAGGGGGGGAAGAATATGAGAGGCAACATCGTTCTTATATAGGCAGAGGCCTGCTGTCGCTTACCTTCTCAACGGCAACTTGGAAAGTTTCAAACATGACAGACAATTTTTCATTATTCTGTTTTAGGACATGAAATTTAAATGTTAGTTGAGAAACATCGTAGAAATGAAGCAACAAAAATAAAAATTTAATTTATCTGAAAATTTCCCTACTTATCACGTGCCAAATTTGTAAACACGAGCACTTATGAAGGTGCAGTGCTGTACAGAAAGGATTAAAGTGTTGGAGAACAGCTAATACAGTTGCAATCAACTCTTTGTTTAGTTAGTTTCTCCTTTAGCGTGTTAAAAATGGGATTTACTTGTATTAGAAGGTGTTTAAGGACCATTTAGTGTTTTTAACAAAGATGCTAATTCTTTGTTTGACCCTTACCCTAAAAGATGGTTCAAACAAAATAGTTCATACCAACTCAAAGTTATTTAATTTAAAAAAGGTATAAAATTAGAATTTAATAATATATTTTAACTTTTTAAATATGTTCAAAAACACAAATAAGATTGAATTCAAATTTATTTATTTAAGTTTGATTGAATTTGTGATCAAAATCAATAATAATAAAAACAACAAAAATTTTGCTATAACACAGAATTCACAAAAGTTTAATAGTTCGTAACTTTATGCTAACTAATAAAGAAATTATTTATAAATGAGTTCTTTTTTTGGATTCATACATTGTATTTTCTTCTCACGAAACTTATGACCACAGTATCACGTTAACCATCGTATGGTTCATACAGTCACGGAAGAAAATACAATGTATCAACATATCTATAAATATATTTGTTAATCAAACTGACCTTATTGCATTAATTGAAAAATGTAATATATCATTTGTTACCGATATTTTAAAAACTAGGCTTGAAATTAAACCGGTAAAATAAAATGTTTAAGATTTAAAAGGTTCAATCGGTAATAGATCTTTTATTGAAACCGATTAAAAATTGAATAAAATTAAAGAATTTAAAATATAATTAAAAAATTGTCCTTATTTTAAAAGAGATTATTAAATAAAAATTAATCGATTTATAAACACTTATTAATTAACAAAATATTTTAAAAGAAATTTTTAAATAAAAATTAATCGATTTATAAGCTCTTATTAATTAACAAAAATTGACCAATTAAATAATAAATTGATCAAAATTTAATAAAAAATTATTATAATAAATTAAATTAAAAAGTTAAAAACTGAACCGAAAAGAATGAAGATTCAAGATTTTTATAATTGAATTGACTGAATCGGTTAAATTTTTTAATCATTATTTGCTATTTATTTGTGTTCTTACGCAATTCAAACTAAAATCTTGTATGCTTAATCAATGATTGGTGCTATCGGTGTTCTTCTTCTTCTTACGTTGGAAAGTTCTAGCCAAATTAATTTCTATTACTAATTAATCGGTAAAATTGAAAAATCAAACACTAATCCATTAAGCGATAATGGGTGCGTACGTTAGATGTCTGTATCTTCCGCAAGTTTGTGTGATCTGCACAGGACTTGGAATAATTGAAGGCAAAGACAAGAAGCTCACGTCTGTCTTGTTTCCATCATTTAATATACAATGATAAGTATGTATGTACATTATTTGCCTAATCGAATGTCCCAGTTGAGTTTGAGGATTTCTTACAAGACACGTACATTGCTCAAGTGGCGAACAGCCTATGAATCATTTTGTTCTTTTTAGGAGTTTGAGATGGTAAAGATCAATAATGCATGATGCGTGACAATGCTGAAACCTTTCCTAAGTTGGAGTTTTGTAATATCTTAATATGATTATATGCTTTACGTCCTTATCATACGAATTTTGTTTTTTGGGGTTAAGTGTTTGAAGCCTCTCATAATAAGATGACTTTAGAAATGTTCAAATAAAATAAAATAATGAAAATGAGACTAAAGGAAAAATAATTTAAAAATGACAATTCACAATTTTTTATTAGGTTTGTGTTTATGTTACATAATATATTAATATACATAATCATTTAAATATGTTTATTTCAAATATATTCTTAATTAGAAGAACCTTAAAACTATGAATTTAGCATTGCATCTTAAAATAGTTATATGTTCTTAAGTTTTTATTTTGATTCAATAAAATTAGACTCATCATTTTACCAAATCTTGTAATAGAATGAGTATATTTTTGCTAATTCTTAGATTACATTTGAATTTTTTTAACCAGACTGTCCAATTTTTCTATTGGGTTATTAACTTTCTAGTTTGATTTACTTTAATAAATTTTGTTATTAGAAACTAATTAGTTTATTAATTGATCGGTTAATGTTATAAATTAATAAGTTCTTATAAATCAATTAATTTTTATTTAACAATCTCGTTTTTAATTAAACTTCAAATATAAAGACAATCTCTTTCAATCATATTTTAAATTATTTAATTTTATTTAATCTTTAGCAGATTTTATGACAGTCTCTTTAAACTTTAAGCTTCTTGTCTTACTAGTTTAATTTATTGTCCGATTTTTAAAAGATTAATTTTCTCTACATTTATGTCAAAAAAATAAATTAAAAACATCAAATTATAGGAGTTGTATCTTAACATATTTATCTTATAGCACTGCCATATATAAATTAAAAAGTATATTTTATAGTACATTTGATTTTGCGGTCAAAGCAATCCAATGTGAATGAGGATATATTTTATAGTATATTTGATATTGCGGTCAAAGCAATGAAATGTGAATGAGGGAATAAAATAAGGGATCATAAAATTATATAATAATCATTTAAAATTAAATATTAACCACATGATTATATAGTAATCATTTAAAACAAAAGAAAAAGAATGAGTGGAGCTTTGAATTGGGAGCTCATATTAGCTTGTGAAAGGGACTAGCCATAACGTAGACTTACATTGACATTGTTTAATATATGAGGAAATAATTGGAGGGAGGTCCAAAGATAGCATATTAGAGAAGGAACAAAAGTCTTTGTTCGTTGAGTGATTCTTTCACATTCGTATATAATTTAGAAATTACAAGTTACGTATTTGGGAAACAACAATCAATGCTCTTTCCTCTCAATAATTTCAACCACTTTGGCCTAACCATGAGCATGACCACATGTTTATGTGTCCATGCCATTATTTTGCTCTTATTAACTACGACCTATATGTCATTGGATTCATTAGGGTCAAAGGGGGGTTTGATTGAACCCTATTATGCAAATCTGCAATATTTTTATTAACCATTATCAATTTCTTCATTTTTATTTATAACTTTGATATTCAATTATGGTGAATTCACTTATTCAGAATTGGATTTGACAACTTTTTTTTAAATCATGTGTAATTAACAATGATTAAAAATTCAATTAGTTTGATTAATTAAATCGTATAAATTTTGAGCCATTTAATTTTTTTGTTTAATTTTTAAATATTCGGTTTAATTTATTTTAATAACTCTTGTCGTTAAAATTCAATCATTTTATTAATTAGTTGGTCAATTTAGTAAATTAATAAGTTTTTATAAACTAAAATAAATCAATTAGCTTCTTTTAATAATCTATCTTTTTAATTAAATTTTAAATTATTCGATAGGTAAGGATGGTCTCTTTCAATTATATTTCAAATTCTTTCATTTTATTTAATCTTTAGTCAGTTTTATAGTAATATAATACTGGTTGAACCTTTTAAGTCTTAAATTTCTTATCTTACAGGTTTAATTTCCGACCATGTTTTAAAACATTGGCTATTAATATCTTTTTAAAAGAATAAGGAATAAAAAAGATGATTATGTTTTTACATAAATAATTATTATTTCAATTTACAAAAAATTGAAGTCGAGAAAATTCAATCTTTTGAAACTTAAATAAAAATTCGAAAAGTGCTATTTACTATGTATGATAATTAAGAGTAAAAATAATGTGCTACAATTTTATAATTTGATTTATTTCTCGAAATGCTTATCTAATTTAATATTTAAATGTCTTTCATATTTATATCATTAACCCATTTTGTTTTGTTTTTTGAAGTTTTCATAAAAATTTTTACGGAATTCACATTTGGAATTTATGTGGATATTTCAAGTGAGCCGTTCAGTACCATGTATGTCAAATTTGACTTTTGATCAGAACTTTCGTAAACAGGAAGATAAGTATTGAACACACTTTTGTCAATGTTCTAACTTATGTAACTAAACATCAATGGTAACAATTGCAACTTCGACTTCTAGCACCAGTGATATTTAGGAAGAGAATTGAACCTCTCCTTTATCACTGAACCACGTTAAGCCATTGATGTAAAAGAACTCGAATTCAAAGTGTTCACGTTTTTAAGTTTGAATTTC
>JANSVA010000004.1:37901763-37913415 GCA_025504915.1 Erythroxylum reticulatum
GTTCATTGATTAAGATCTTGGACTTAAAGAGTTCTTTAAGGTTTATCATTTGAAAACTTAGTGATTTTCACTCCCACCAAGATTTTTTTTTAAACCATGATAGCCAAAGCTCATTTTTCAAGAGGATTTTCTCACATTTGATTATTGTTTTTAACTTTCAATTTCTTATTCCCAAAAATCCAAAAATACCTTTTATACAATTTTCTTACAATTATTCAATTTTGTTACTTTTCTTTAAGAACCAAAACCCCCCTCCTAACCAATTTTAGTTCCATTTCATGACATTTAGGCTAGCTTAGGTCCATTGTATTAGGTTCCAATTAAGTGAGACGACTCGAAGTTGCACTCTATATTGCAATCCTTGGAATTCAATTTTTGATTTGACCTCTAAGGTAAAAACCGAAAGACAAAGCGGATCAGAAGCACCTAAGAATGTAGAAGAAATGAGGAGTTTCTTGGGTTTAGTTGGGTATTATAGAAGATTTGTAGAGGGATTTTCTATAATGGCAGCCCCACTTGCTAAATTAACAAGGAAGAATTAGAAATTTGTGTAGACAGAGGAGTGCTAGAATAGTTTTGAGGAATTGAAGAATAGGCTCACAACTACACCGATTTTGACTTTGCCTTCTGGTAGTGGTGGATATATAGTGTATAGTGATGCCTTAAGGAAGGGATTATGGTGTGTGTTGATGTAAGGAGATAAAGTGATTGCCTATGCTTTTAGGCAATTAAAACCTTATGAGATGAATTATCCTACACATGAATTGGAGTTAGTTGTTATAATCTTTACGTTGAAAATATGGAGAGACTACTTATATGGAGTCACCACTAGGGTGTTTACAGACCACACTTAAGTATCTGATGAGCCATAAATAGTTGAATTTGAGATAGAGAAGATGGTTAGAACTACTTAAGGATTATGACTTAATGATAGACTACCACCTAGGGAAAGCTAATGTAGTAGCGAATGCACTGAGTAGAAAATCAACTATAGCACATGTGGAGACAGTGTATCTTCCTTTGATGAAGGAATTAGCTAAACTCAGGGTGACATTGAAACAAGTCGAATCTGATTGTGTATTGGCTAATTTTAGAGTAAGGCCAGTGTTCAGTGAGAAGATTAAAGAATTGTAGGAGCAAGATAAGTATTTGAGCTAGCTTAGAGAAGATATTAAAAATGGTAAACCTTCTGAAGTAGAGGTAAGAGAAGATGAATTGATGGTGATAGGTAGCAGATTGTGTATTCTAGACATGTTAGAGTTGAAGGATGAGATTCTCGATGAGGCACACAATGCTTCCTATACAATGCACCTGGGGAGTACGAGAATGTACCACGATTTAAAAGAGCACTTTTGGTGGAAAGGAATGAAGAAAAATGTTGCAGAATATGCTAGAAAATGCTTAGTGTGTCAGTAAGTGAAAGTAGAACATCAAGCGCCTATCAGTGAGCTTAAACCTTTGTTGACTCCTAAATGGAAATGGGAGAAGATTACGATGAATTTCTTGATGGGATTGCTAAGAACTAGCAGGAAACATGATGCACTATTGATAAGCTAACCAAGTCAGCACATTTCTTTCCAATTAGACAAGTAGATTCTTTGAATGCTTTGGCCAAGAAATATGTGGATGAAATAATTAGACTACATGGGATTCCAAATTCGGTAGTCTCGGATAGAGATCTTAGGTTCACCTCCATGTTCTGGGAAAGTTTACAAGGGGCTTTGGGAACAAAGTTACATTTTAGCACAGCTTTCCATCCACAGATTGATGGACAATCGGAGAGAACAATCCAGACATTTGAGGCAATGTTGAGAGCTTGTGTTATGGATTTCAAAGGCTCATAGGATGATCATTGCCTTTAATTGAATTTACCTATAGTAATTCCTACCACTCAAGAATTCAATTGGCATTTTATGAAGCTTTGTACGGTAGGAGGTGTAGAACTCCTATTTGTTAGGATGAGGAAGGTGAAAGAAGGCTTTTAAGGCCTGAGTTGGTGTAAGTCTCAATTGACAAGATTGAATTGGTGAAAAAGAGACTCAAAGTAGCTCAAGAAAAAATGAAGAGCTATACAGATGCACATGGAAGGGAGATGGAATTTGAAATTAGAGATAAAGTATTTCTTAGAGTCTCTCTATGGAAATAAATCTTGAGATTTGGTAAGAAGGGCAAGCCCAGTCCCAGATATATAGGCCCTTATGAAATCATTGAGAAGATTGGTCCTTTAGCCTATAAGTTAGCTTTGCCATTGGAATTTTCTAAGATTCACGATGTCTTTCATGTATCGATGTTGAGAAAGTACCGATCTAATCCTTCGCATATAGTTCAACTTTCAAAGGTTCAGTTAAAGGAGGATTTGACTTATGAATAACAACTGATGGAAATTCTAGATTCAAAGGAAAAGGTCTTGAGAAATAAGACAGTGAAGTTGGTTAAAGTCTTATGGAAGAACCTTACAAGATAGGAGGCAACATGGGAGCCTTTGGAAGCAATGAAGGAAAAGTATCTGTACCTCTTAACTGATTAAGGAACGAATTTCGAGAAAAAAATTCTTTTAGGGGAGGAGAGTTGTTGGACCCTGAAATTTTTCTAAATTACTTATTATTTGTTTAATTATTTATTTATAATTTGTTTGTTTATTTTATTTTATTTTTAGAATTGAGTCATTAATTTATTGGGCATAAATAGAGATTAGAAATTAGATAGAAAGATTAGAATTAAGTTAGAATTAATATGGTGTCTAAGAGAATTTTGGAGTTAGTAGATGAAATAAATGAAGGAGGGTAAATTTGGAAGAATCAAATAAGTGAAGGGAAAAATGGGGAAAAACAAGAATAGAACGTGTCTTGAATTAATGAAGAGAAGAAGGGAATCGTGAGAAGCCAAAGAGAGAAGAAGAAAATGTGAAATAGAAGAAGAGAAAAAGTAGAGAGTCGAGAAAGAAGCTAGAGAAGAAGAAAGAACACATAGGGAGAAGAAAAAGGAAGAAAATTTGTTCAAGGTAAGCTTCATTCTTCTTCTTGCCTTGTTAGAGAATGAGTTAGCAAGAGAAAGGAGTTTTATGTTGAGAATGAAGGGTTTGTGTTGGAAGAAGATGATTTAAGAGGCCCATTTGATTTTAGGGTTTCTAAGTTAAGGCTTTGGTTTTACTAACCTAGACAAACTATGGGTAGGTTAGTTTAAGCTTGATTTTACCCTTTTGTGATTTTTAAGCTTTATAAAATTTATTGAATTTGGATTGAATGGGAAATTAGTTTGTTTTAGGAAACCAAGAGAACCCTATCTAAGAGCAAGAGGAAAGGCAAGGTTGACTTAGATTTTTGTAATCCAATTAGGTGGGTAATGTGTTTATGGTTATTGTGTAAATGGGCAATGTGCCTATTTCCTCCTCAGGTGCAAAACAAGAAGATCCTTGATCCTTTCAAGGCATTAGGACAAACTCCAAGATATTTAGATTTTGTACTAAGCTAGTTCAATCACTTTTGGATAGCTTATTGAGTATACCAAACATTGAGCATCTACTTCTATTTGTATTAAGTTATTGATGTGTATGTTGAGATGTAATCAAAGCTTTATAAACTCTTATCTTTTGATGTTAATGAAATATATATATATATTATGTTTTGCTCATGACTATCTAAGTCTTTACATTGCATTTTCAATCCTTTCATTGGTGTAGAAATTGTGTTCTGACTTCAAGGGAAAAACTATATTAATCTAGGCTGAATTAGGCAAAGTTGTCTTCTTGGAAGTTATATATTATCTTTCTAGCTTTCCAATATGAAATTTTTGGATATAGGAGTTAAGAGATGTGATCATTATAAGTTGGTGATGCTGCATAGGATGTATATATAAAACAACTATAGTAAATGTTGAGAATTATTGTATATAATGAATCATTAGAGTAAAGATTAGAGAGTTTAATGAAATAAACTTGGTAATTGAGTTGATATAAAGTGATATTGTACTAGAAGAGTTGAATTTGGGAAGATTTTGAGTGAATGTGATGTTATAATGGAGTTAGGAACCATTGGGAAGGCTTTGGAGGGGCTTATATTTCACCAACGTCCGTTAGACAGGCTTTAGGTCTGTTAAACAGACCTTTTCAAGTCTAAAAATGCCCCCAGCCTAGTCCATGTCCGTTAAACAGACATTAAGTCCATTAAACGGACCTTCATGGGTCTGGAAGACACCCAAGAGCCCGTGTATGTCCGTTAGGTAGAGGTGCATGTTTGTTTAATGGACATACAATGTACACTTTTGGAAATTCACAATTTTGACCCTCTAAATGACAAAATCTCTCTTGGGATCTTCACGAAATTGTAGGTCTCGAAGTCCTCTTCGAACCCGTCCAAAAACAACCTCAATCCAATAAATTTAGTGAAAGTTACGTCAATTGTCCCAAAACAGGTACAATATGATTACGGACATAATCATGTTTGATTTTTTTGGCCATAATTTCATTATCCGACCTCCAAATGAAGTGATTCTTAAACTAATAGATTCCTTGTTGGACCTCGTTTTTGGGGCCCAACTATCCTAAATTTTTTAAGATGGGAGCGTATCACCTTGTAGGGTTATTTTAATGTAATCTCCTTAACCATCAATAGTTCATATTCTTACTTTGATACCATAAGTGTTGGGCACCCCGCCCTCGTAAGACATGCGCCCGACGTCTTATATGACGTCCAGACATGCATCCTACAAGGGTGGCGTGCCCCTGCCAGTCAGTCACCAAAATCAAACTCATTCTTTCAACTTCAGAACATATTTAAGGTCTCTTCGGATCAGGATTTCAGAATGACTTCTTCAAAATAATTGTAGCTTAATGTCTCTATTTTATTTTCAATTAAGAATCACCTCATTCAGACCTCTACAACTTAAAATATCATCAAAATAAAGAAATATGTTTAGTACAATATCCAATTCATACTCTTTAGACATGTTTTGGTACAAAAGGAATAACTTTCTCTAGAGATGTTTGATTAAGGTCATCTTGGGAAAGTTTTGAAGAAGACTTCTAGCTATACAAGTTTTATGAAGTCTCTGAAGAGAGATTGTGCTATTTAGAGGGTCAAAACATGGGCCGTGTGGAAATACATGGGCAGACCATGTATTCCTCGGGTCTGATGGCTTTTTTGTTCTTGGAAGACATGGTCAGTGTTAATTTACATGGCTTGACCATGTAATCTTGGATTCTTGCTATAATCTCCCTCTCCAAGACATCTCCAATGGATCCTATGTCCATTCTAACACTACTTTCACTCATAATCTTTCCAAATTCAACTCTTCTAGTGCGATATCACTTTATTTACTATAGTTGTTCTGTATATACATCCTATGCAGCATCACCAACTTATAATAATCATATCTATCAACTACAATACCCAAAAATTTCATATTTTATATCATTGGAAAGATAGAAAGATAAGATACAACTTTCAAGAAGGCAACTTTGTCTAATTTAGCCTACATTAATATAGATTTTCCCCTGAAGTCAGAACAAGAATTTTACCCCTATGAAAAACTTGAAATTTGCACTGTACAAATTTGGAATGTCATGAGCATAACCATTCAACTACCAATATTATTTCATTAAACTCTCTAATCTCTACTCATTTGACTCATCACTTACAACTAATTCTCATCATTCACAAAAATCCTATCTTTCTTTTCCATAACATCTCACTTATATAACAATAATTCATGTTCAAAATTCATCATCTCAAGTTGATAACTTTTTCAAGTATACCTAATTTCAACTCAACATCATCCATACACAATTCATATTTCAGTAACATCATAAGATAAGAGTTTACAAAGCTTTAACGGCATTTCATGCTACAATACATCATTTCGCAAAATACTCAAAATACAAAAGATACTTGAATGATAATTGCTCAAAATGCGACTACAGCCTTGTTTTAAATAAATTACTCCAAAATAAAACAAAACATGTAAATTCAGAGTGATACCTTGACTCTCTGTTACTCAATCTCTTGCTCATCACCTAAATATGGTATCGAAGGGGGGTGAGCTTAAAGCTCATGGGTAATAGTTTTATAGTCGATAACAAGCAAAAACCATTGAAAAACTCACACTGAATCATGAAACACATATTTCTCAATTCTCAATTTATCGAACAATTTATAAGCAACCCTAATCATGCATTCAATAAACTTGTCAACACATAAGCACATCAAAATGGTCTGGGAGGTCTAAAAATAGAACAATCTAACACATTCCCACAAAATGGTCTTGTGTAGTCGTGAACAGAACGAACTAACATAACCCCACATAGTGGTTTTTGTGTAGTCACAAACATGAGGGAGTCTATAAAGGAGCTCCATGCCACTAGCGGGCAAGCCGGAGAAGTCTTTAGTCGAAGTGCACTTGATATATAGACTGGACCAAACCAAACCCATATAACATGTATTTCATAACTTGTAAACTTGTTTGCCAAAATGACATTTTTTTTTTCCAA
Organism: Erythroxylum reticulatum; assembly: GCA_025504915.1. Taxonomy (NCBI): domain Eukaryota; kingdom Viridiplantae; phylum Streptophyta; class Magnoliopsida; order Malpighiales; family Erythroxylaceae; genus Erythroxylum; species Erythroxylum reticulatum. Next base: position 37,908,248 of record JANSVA010000004.1, read on the forward strand.
AAAGTGATTTCATAAACATAGTATCTTTTTTTCAAAAATCATTTTCATATTCTTTTCATAAATCATCGATACAATATTCACATACAAACACATAACACTTTCTCAAACATTCTAAGAGTAATAAATGCACATTTATAACACAATTGAAAACATTCAACTTTTTTTATTTGGAAAAAACATTAATGGTTTATAACTTATTTATAAAAATGTAACCCACCTTGAAATCCTTGCTCATAAACTTGCTTAAAGAGACCTCTCCCCTTGCTCCTCTTGCCTTCCTCGATTTCCTTTAAAAATAGCAAAAAATTCCATTCAATAGGAATTTTAATTGAGAACCCACAAGACATATTCACTAAAATCGATTCTAGAATACTAAAACCCAAACATTTCTAAAGCTTCATGAACCAAAACTCTTCCAAAAATTCAAAGAATTAAAATCAAACTGACCTTGAATCTTCATCAAATAATGAGATTATTAGGTCAAATGGAAGCTCTTATCTTCCTTTACCTTTTTCCCTTCTTGAACAACCTTAAAATCTCTCTCGAAGACTCAAAGAAATTAAAACCTAGTTGATTTTCTTTTCTTTGCTCTCAAACCACCGAAACTCTCTTCCTTTTCTCTCTTGTTTTTGTTTTTTCTCTTCTTATCTCCCTTCAATCCACGTTTTTCTCTTCTTAAAAAGCAAGGCAACATTTCCCTTTTCCTATAATACCCTTAATAAGTGTGCAAAGTCCCTTTCACCCTTCCTTATATGCCTTGTAGTCCTTATCCTTAAGTGACTTACCTAAAATGCCCTTTAGGCTATACATTCTTAGCATTTTAATTTAACTAACCCATGCAATAAAATCCTACTAACACTGACATGTTAATTTACCCTAAAAAATTTAATCCATCAAAACCTCATAATTAATTTTAAATCCTGTTTATTCATCAAGGAAAAGATTCGGTGGCTAACATTCCTAACACATTTTTTTATCTCTCCATAAAAATTACTAGCCCTTGGTGTTGATTTGAAAAAGATTGATGGAAAGAAAGTGAGGGAAATGGTTGAAGGAGCTTGACTTGGTTATAAACATAATTTGGCTCTTTAATCATATCTTGATCTATATTGATCAAATAGGAAACTTTTGGGATGTTATAAGAATGAAGATGAACTGGTGTTAGTTAGGGAGATTCTATGGAAATAACCTTACAGGATAATACGCTCATGTCTTATGAATCTAAATAGTCGGGCTACGAAAATGGGGTACAACATAACTAGTTCTTCGTCAGGCCATGCAAGTTCCTCAAGTGCTATGCCCTCCATCGTGTCCCCTAACACTGCAGTGCTATAGGACGGTTTGGGGTGTGGAGGTAGGTCTTCCTCACATTTACGAGTACGCACTTTTTTGGAGAGGTGTCCCTCTTGGTCAAGGGATTCCATAATAAATCCAAAAGAATGTCAAAAAGATGTGAGTGAGGGGCTGGCATCTCCCCTGATAAGGAAGGGAGCAGCCTTCGGGCTTACCTATTAACAACACACTCGGTTAAGACTACCCACCTTAAAGGTGGATCTATAACCTATACAATTACTAAGTTCAGATAGACACAACTTTGAGGTGCATTTCAACTACTACGCTGTGGTAGTTTAAAGTATTAACGGAAAGCTTTGTTCGAGTGTAAGGTTCTCATTGGCAGGTAGTGGCAAGTATGGGAGCATCATATACATAGAGAGATGACAGGTATTGGTGTTGTTGGCTAATTAGGAATAATTCAGAAACAATGTAAACAGTGATTAGTGACATGACCATCAACATTATAAATTATAAAAAATTATTGTTAAAATTTCCTTAATAATAATTATTGATGAGCATTCAATAATAATCATATAATTAGTCCTTAATATAAAGTAAAAGCCCTTTTTTATGCAGCATTTCCACCTATGCCTTTTGGTTTCCATTTTTTGACAAAACAACTAATCGATGGTTTATGTATTTATATTGCAATCTTTTGACACAACTTATACTAGCTAGATTAATGTAATTGAACGGGATGCTCTAACCTCCCCTTTTCACTAAAATAAAGAGCCAAATCTAGAATTGATGGTAAGGAATGGAGCATTCTTTTTATTTTTGGAAAAATAGAACATTCTTTTTCAAGGTTAACATTGTTGATTCTAACACAAAATTGGACGATGACCATCCATTTAAGACAAGAGAAGAATATAATTTACTTTCTCACATAAAATTTTCATTCTTCTAACCATTATTTTATAGTGGGCCTAGATATTATAGATGTAGACGGCAAAATGAGATTTAGGCAATGACATGTTTATAACAGTTTAAAAATATGTTGCTAAAAATTGATATAACACAACATTTTTTAAAGTGTTGCCTTTACTAATATTAAAATGCAAGGATAATAATAATTGTTGTTATATATAAAAAAGATAAAAAAATTAAAAAATGTTGCAATTAAGTTTTATATATGCAACATCTAGAATTGTTACTATAGTTTCAGTCACCTATTTATTAAGGATAATTACTAATGTTATATATTTATTTATATGCTATTTACTAATGTATATTTAAAATACAAAATTTTTATTTATTATAAACATTCAAAAATATCTAGTAAAATTAAATTACTCACTAATTTTTATTTAGTAAAATTAAAGCACATGGGTATCGTGAGTAAAGAGTAAGATATGGAGGTGCATATCAAGAAAAACTAATGGGCTGTTTGGTGGAATGGAATAACCATTCTGTTCCTAACAAATTCCTGACATATTCTTAAACCTCTGTTTGGTTAAAAACAGAGACAAGAATAAGTAAGCATCAGTGTCAACTATTCTTTAAATTGGTGAATACACAAACCCGACCCTAACCTATCTTTAGCTATTCGAAGAATAGCTCTTCTTGTTGAAGACAACTTTATCCTCTCATGTTCCAGCTTCCAAAACTTCTTGTCCTTTTTTGACATTGAAATATCTTCGAGCTTCCTCTTGTCCTCTCATGTTAAAGCCTCTGAAATCTTCCACTTCTTCAACGTACGATGTTCTCTTCTCCAGTTCATGATTCCAGATCTACCATTTCCAGATTCTAGGTAAGTGAGAATTCTTATACAACACCAAAAGACATCATCTTCTTATTCCACAGACATCCCCGCGTATAAGTGATACCCAATTTCTATATATATACGTACTTAACAACCCTCTTCGTCCTTTCTATTGATTTCTTGTTATGATTTTGTTTTGACCCACCTCCAATGTTAACTCTACAAAAAGTTCATTCCTTTTTTATGGGTAATATCTTTGTCTCTTTTTTTTGGGGTATTTTATCTTGATGAATAATCACATTTGGAATTTTGATTTTCTGCTCAAATCAAAATCTGGGTCCTCATGAGCAAGACAGCAAGTCGATTCTTAATAGAGGACCCAAAGAACTAAGATCTAACGACCAATTTGGGGAGGAGGATAAGTCTCACTCTCACACTGGAGATGGAGCGAGCCCTGGGGATGATAAAATTTTTCTCCTTTTTTCTTTTCCCATTTTTGCTTTGTTTCATGAAATTAAGATAAAAGAATATGAGCTTCGATATGGGTTTTGTAGGTTTAGTGTCTCTGCCTTGAATCTGGACCACTTTATTGTCGGAAAAGATGACATGTTCTAGAAATCAAACTTTGGGATCTTTTTATTTTCGTTACAAATTGTTTATTGAACTTTCTCTACTTTCTTTGCATTTAATACCCTTCACATAACTTAGACAGCTTTAGGTGCAAAAATATAGCTAGTATGTTATATTGATATCGCTAGTTATACTCAGATATTTTTCCAATTTAGCAAAGTCTAGCAAAGTCAGTTGTGTTATGTGTTGATGTTATTGTGGGCATGTGTGGATATATTTGAAGCGTTACTATTTTGCCTTTGAATCTAGTTCATGGAAACCTATTTGATTAGTTTGTTTAATATTACTCAACATGTTGCAAAACGATATTTATAGAAGCTTTAGCAAGAGAGACTACTACTGGTTAGTTTATTCATCCTGTGCAAAATTACAAATTGTATACTTTACATCTTATTGGTTTTTTCTTTTTCCTGGTTTTTCATAGTTTTTCTTTATCTTCCGCATTTGTTTCTACAGCTCAATTCGTCAAACATTTTGGTAAATATAGTGAGATTACGGGTTCTGTGATAATGAAGGATAGGAAGACGGGCCAACTATATGGCTTTGCCTTTGTGACCTATACAAATCCCACAGTTGTTGATTAAGTCATTCAAAACGCACACATTATTAATGGGAAACAAGTAGGGTTTGTGTTTTTTAATTTCATTGAAAGACATAAATTGTTGACTCTTTGCTCCATAATCTAGAAATTGGACTTAGAATCTTTGCTTGCTTCCTTAATTTCCCAAAAAATAAAATGGACTTAGAATCATGTCTATGGTTTTCAGATATATGTTTTATTATCATATTTCTTCGGTGGAGATCAAGAGAACAATACCAAAAGTTGCTATTGAATCCAGGGATTTTAAAACCAAAAATTTTTTTGTTGGTGGAATACCTTCTATGGAAGTAGAGGAGGATACGATGGTGCAGGTACTGGAAGATACCATCCTTATAGGAGATAGATGGTTCTTGAAGCCAAGATTTAGGAAATATATGGCGTAAGGGCATTTTGGGTTGTCTAGATTATGATATTGAGGTTGAATTTTCAATTTTGTTGGCTTATATTTAGTTCAACTAACTAACTTTTGAGTAATTTAAAGCTCTATGTTTTATTTTGGTTTAATATCATTCCATTGTAATTAATACTAAAAAAGGAATTTAATAGTAATAAGATGAAGAGGAAGAAAATTAAATTTGCATAATAATAATAATAATAATAATAATAATAATAATAATAATAAAATTTGTATAATAATAATAATAATAATCACAATAAAATTAATAATAATAATGAATTTAATAATAAAAATAAGAATAAAATAATTGATAAAATTAATAATAAGTAGAAAATTATAAGTATAGTTAATAATAATAAGAATAATACAGTTAATAATAATAATAAAATAAAAAATTTTGAAGAAGAAAAAATTTAATAATAAGAAATTTAATAACAAAAATCAAAATAAAAATAATTGATAAAATTAAAAATAATAATAAGTAGAAAATTTATAATAATAAT
>JANSVA010000004.1:37983145-38002197 GCA_025504915.1 Erythroxylum reticulatum
AACAGATAGAGATGTATGTGAATCGAACGATTCTAATCGCTTGGTCGACTATTAACCACCTGGAAGGACATGGAAAAAAGAATCAGCTGTCGCGTAACCATATAGCCATAAGATGGTTGTGGAGACATGGAAGCCAATGCAAAAAGTAGTCAATTTTTGCAGCTTCCGTAGTTTATCCCCTTCTTTAAGAAAGGGAAGGGAAGAAAACACTTAGAAGTTCCATTAGTCGTTGCCCTGGCTGCTGGTTAATCAACTTCTGTAGGGTCGGACGTGGAAGAGGAGAAGAAGGTTCTTATGGGTTGGGTATAATTTCAAGCAAATGTTGTGGCCCCTTCCTGGAAGAACACTGTATAGTATAATCTTTCTTCAATTTCTTAATCATAAAACTAATATGTCTCGGTTTTCCATCGAAACTCAAGCCCTGGTGATGTAAACATAAGAATTTTTAAATAAGATGATTCCTGGTTAGCTAAAAAACTAATCTGTCTGATGATGACTGATCTGATTATCTGTCGGGCGAAGACAAAGTTGGAGAAACAAGACGACGAAGAATATTTAATGATCACAGCCATCTCATTTCATGGAGTGGGAGTGGGTGGTCCAATCCCTACCTAAAGCCATGATTACAGCTTTAGACATTTGTGCTTTTTTTTTTAATATACACAAGGTATTTTAATTTTTATTGGACTAGTTCTAAGCTTTTAAAATCTCATTGTAAGAGTTTTGTGAGGAGATAAATCTAGAAATTTAAGATTCCTCGTAATTTTGAGTAGCCCTAGCTTTCAGATTGTCTTTGAAAAGGAGATGTCTGTAATTAATTCAACTAAGAAATATGTTCAAGAAATTAAAAGATCATAATAACAAAAATTTTTTTTTTTTTTTACTAATTCGAACTCAAGACTTTTTATAAAAAAATTTTAAGTGAAGAATTGAAACCAATCAAATCACTCTTATTTATATACCAGTAAGCTTACGCTTGTTTTTACGTCAAATGTTTTTATTCACTTACCCTTTTATTTATATATTTATGTGGATTTTAGTCAAAAAATTTTATTCACTTATCCTTTTATTTATATATTTATGTGACTTATAATTAAATATGTGAATAAAATTTAAAGATAAATCCCTATCGTAGCCAAACAAAATATCTTATCTACTCGTTTTATGACTTTCTAACTTACCTTGTCCCACTGACACACTTGAACCCTATTTTCCTTCTAGGATTGACTGGATCGAGATCTTAGTAATTGGCATTTTTTGTCTCACCAAGTCAACAAGTTACTCGATTTAAGTATGATTGAATCGAGTAAAATAAGAAATTATTTAATGAGATTAAATAAAAAAATTTGAGGCAAATTTGCATTAATTTAATAAAACTTAATTATTTTATAAGATTTTATGACAAATAATTATGATTAATTGGGCTATTATTTTTTAGGCCCAACACGTCGTTATTTCTTGTCCTAAACTTCTCAATTTTTTAAAAATTACATTCTAAATCTTTTAAAAGTTTCAATTAACTTTTCTAATTTTAGAAAATAAGATACTTAAATATCAAATGTTAGAAATTACCAAGTTTAATTATAAGGATTTAAAGAAAATCTAATGATTAGTTCAGTATTTAAGTTCTTATTTTGTAAAGGTTTAGAACTGAACTATAAATTTTAAAAGGTTTATAATTTAATTATAAAAAATACAAAGTATCAATTTGATAATCATCCCATTCTTTTACATATTTCATATTTAGAGAGACTAATAGCACTAGTTGAGAGTAACAGTGTAATACTTGTACTACTAAACTTAGAATCTGCGTGCCAAATTTTTACTATATATTATTGTTTCAAAGATTAAGAGTCTGAAACGTATGTTTAGTCTATAAAACTTGGGAGTATACGAGTTTAGAGAATAGTCCAATGGGCCAATTCCAATGTTCACTAGACCAGATTAAAATTCCCAAAGCACTGAAACCCAGATCAAATCCTGAATCGGGGAAGTTAACGTTAAGGTCCAATATTTGGCCCCAAGGTTCTTCAGGAACCTGAAAATGTCAGTATCAGAGTCTCACGTGTCAGCACTTGGTTCCTGGATGGAAGACTTATGCTTCCAATTGGAACTTCTTCAAGGCCGGCAGTGGAAAGCCATAGGGTGTTGTATCCAATGTTTTTGCTTGTTTTTTGTCACACAAGTGCCCAATTCAGAAGTCAAAAAGTCGTTCACCTATAAATTCTAAGATTGGTAATGGAGAGTCTCAATACATATATTCACCTGCTATTTGTTTCACAGTTGAAGCACAGATTAGGCAACTGATATCGAGTTATGGCAGGAAACAATCAGAGCACAAACCCTCTCCAACCTCTACCTACTAGATCCACACCAACCCTGCCAAGTAAGTTCTTACATCAACTTTTTAAGTGATTTACAAGCTCTATAGGAACTTGGGTATTGAGAATTTGTGAAACAATCGGGATTTTATGGGTTTCCATTTGGATCAAATCCAGGAGCAAGAACTACATGGCCTGATCTTGTGGGTGTAACTGTGGAGGAAGCGGACAGAAAGATAAAGGAAGACATGCCAGGAGCTCAAATTCAGGTAGTTCCTCCTAATTGTTTTGTCACTATGGACTTCAGGAACAACAGGGTCAGATTATATGTTGATTCAGCAGGAAAGGTTGCAAGAGCCCCTACGATTGGCTAATGCCCTCTCCATCTGGGAGGTTTCTGAAAAGCCATGCTCTATCTATATTAGTTGTGTATTATTGCTTTAATGAGTGGTTATGGTGTCTCCTGAGTCCTATCTTTTGTCATCATATCATATTTTATGTACCAATTTGAATACAGAACATCCCCTTTGCTTTACAGTAGCGTGCCCACAAAGTGTTACTTGTATTTTAACCATAACAAACTTATGTTGTTTAGTATGATTGTGGGATGGCATGTTTCAGGAATCAGGACCCATAAACAAATCTGACTCAGACTCTACAGTGTAGACATTGTTTCATACCCTCCACAAGTACTGCTCATAAATGAATTATCATTTCTGATTGGAAATGGCCGAAAGCACACACACGAGCAAAGGCACTTTCTGAGTGGGCACTTGTACAAAAGAATGAAGTTAATGATACTTGAGAATATCAGAATCCACCTTTGGCTCAAATCTCGGTGGATCTGAAATTTTGAATAATAGGATTTAGAATTTACAATTTGGTTTCAATTTCATTGATTAATCTCATTAGGAGTCATGTTACATGGAAAACATAAATTTTCAATACTCCTCCTTTTGATGTTTATTTGGAACATAACTCGTACGAGTGTTCGACGAAAAGTCTGATTGGTGCATCTCAGTACTGACATAGGACTGTTTGTGAATGTTTGAGGCAAAAATAAAAACATTGGCAAACATTTCTTCCTTAGAATTAAACAAACAGGAGCAATCAATCATATGTCTTTACACTTTATGGGAACATTCAGAACACTGGAGATTTAAATTTCTACTACTCCGAGGAAAAGGCAAAACAGAAGATCTTTTAAACACTAGCTATCTGGTTTCTCCTCTGCCTTGGAGCTGTGAAAGAGAAGTAGAAAGAGAAGCGAAACTAGTCCCACCATACCCGTTTCCCATGGAAGAGTAGGAACTCATTTTGTCAAACGAAGATGATGCTAAAGAGTGCACATAGTCATCAAATCCCTCTTCAATACCATTAACTCCATTGCGCAAACCATCAGGAGCCCTCAGGATTTCAGGCAATCCAACTTCTCCATCCAAATAACTCACCACTTGCCTCATGCTGGGTCGTCCCAAAGGAGCAGAATTTGAGCACATAATTCCCAGTTTCAGAACCATCATAACCTCTTTCTCACAATACTGACCATTTAGTCGATGGTCCACCACATCAAGGACTCTTCCTTCAACAAAACTGCTCCAAACCCAATCCACAAGGACAATCTCTTCAGGTGCTGTCTTCGGCTCGATTGGCCTGCGACCACAGGTAACCTCTAACAGAAGTGCACCAAATGCATACACATCTGTGCTCTCTGTGGCCTTTCCTGTTCTTGGTAGTTCTGGAGCTAAGTACCCGAATGTGCCCACGACCCGAGTAGTGTTCGGGTTCGATCCGTGTTCATACAGTCTTGCAAGACCAAAATCACCAAGTCTACCATTTAACTCGCCGTCCAGTAGTACATTACTGGCCTTCACATCCCTGTGAATCACCACTTTCTCGTAGCCCTCGTGGAGATAGAGAAGGCCAGAGGCAACATCTTTTATTATCCTAAACCTTTGTTCCCAACTCAGGACCATTTTGGGCTCATCAAATAAGAACTTATCTAAGCTGCCATTGGCCATAAAATCATAGACAAGAAGGAGATCATCTTTCCGACGACACCAACCCAGTAACTGAACCAAATTCCGGTGACGAAGCCGTCCCATGCTAGCAATTTCCGATACAAATTCTCGCAGCCCTTGTCTGGAGTCGTTTGAAATTCGCTTAACAGCTACTTGGATCTTTGAATCCAGCAACGTACCTTTATAAACCTGGCCAAAACCACCATGACCAAGGAGCTCTTTTTCACTGAAACTCTTTGTTGCTTTTTTGAGCTCTTGATAGGAATATCGATGTGGCCCAATTTCAAGCTCCCAATCTTCTATTATATCAGCATTCTTGATTTTTCTAACAAAGCAAAACATGCCCAAAAATACTGCAATAATTGCAAGAACAGCTGACGCAACTGAAACACCTATAGTCATACCTAAATGCTTGTGTTTTGATCCAGGAAGCGAAGGCAAAGAAGAAAGATCCAAACTTTGAGTTTGCCCATTAATCTTGAAACTCCATCCAAGAATATAGTGAGAGCTAGCAAGCAAACCCGTTGAAGAAGAGAATCCCACGTACATATCCTCTTGGAATATTGTTGAGAGATCTACAGGAAAAGACAAAATTGGCAAGACGGGTTTTTTCGAAGCAGGGGATATAGTAACATTCAGAACGTTTTGAACAGAATCATAATCGATCCATGCCATGACTGCATTTCCACTCTTGAGATTTAGATCTTGCTTTGTGGAATCTTCAGTGTAATAAGCTGCAACAGCAGAGTCATTGGACCTCATGCTGTTAATATCTATACCAACATGGTTGTCGTTGATGTCTCCGAACTCGAAATCTTGGACAGTGTCGAACTCAACTGCAAAAAGGTGGTTTGTGAAGTTGCCTTCATCCGTTGCGTTCAGAAGACCTAAGTACTGACTTGGAAGAGCTTTTAGATCCCTTGAAGTTGATATTGTGAAAGCGAGGCCATGACCACCTAGTTTCGGATACTCGGGGACTATAGCAAAAGCAAAAGAGGTTGAGAAAGAGAAGACCTTTCCATTAGTTTTGTTCTTGAACAGGAAAGGGGAGGCATAAAAGGAATGACCAATTAATCTACTAGTCTCATTGGTTAAGCGAAGGATGCCACTTTTTTCAATCTCTGCNNNTTAGTTCTATTGCGACTCCATTGACTGATATTGTTAAAAAGGAGGTAGGGTTTAAGTAGGGAGAGGCGCAAGAAACCCTAAGAGAAAGGTGAAAAAAAGGCAGAAGTTGATGAGACATGCCATGTTAAGAGACATAGATCACAAACTTGCATGGAGACCAAATGGGATATTGATACTTCAAGAGGTTGGGGGAGAGGAACAGAATGTTGTTGGTAACTTTTCACGGACTAATAAGCAAGATAGGCCCCTGTCGTGGAAAGGGGGAAGTAGCAGATCAAAGGTGGCTTAGTGAAGGCGAGAGGGTCTGTCGGTGACTTTCAGAGCCGCAACATAAACATAAGTTGTCACATGGGCGGATGAGTTAACAGATGAAAAGACCAACATGGTTAAGCCATGGATCTATCTGTAAAAATTTCGGAAACAGCCCTGTAATTAGGAAGGCTGTATATTACTAAATTTTCTCATATTTTACATAATAGGGAATTTTTTATTACGCATTATTTTTATTTATAAAAATTATATAAAAAGTTAAATAAACCTTTAATATGTGATAATTATGGAAAGTTATTTATATTATACAATTTAATAAGTGTTTTATTAAGTTTGAATATGTTAAAAATTAATTATCAGTATTTAATAATAATAAAATTTGACATCTTAATATTCGAGTGTTAAATTTTTATTCCATCAAAATTTTAAAAATAAAAGCTTTATTCGTTACTTTTGCTTAATGTTTGAAGTTAATTTTTATTAGTTAAACTAACAAGGAAAGTAGATATTGTAATTTCGGGAGATGTATTGAAATTTATAAACTTTATTTAATTTAAATATATTATTTATTTTAAATTATTAATTATTGAAACAAACAGTCGTGGTTTTTAAAGCAGGATGAAAGAAAGAAACTAGCAGTCGTTGGTTTACAGAACAGAAGCATCGCAGAAGGGACTGGAGTCAGGTGCTTTGAGGGGTGGAAAGTTCAAAATTGGCTGAACTAAGTGATAAACTGAGGAATAGGTCAGAATAAGACAGTGGCTACCATATTAGCCCACCAGTGGCTGCTAAGTGGTAACCGGTGGAAGTAGAACTTCCACCATCTGGTGTTTGAAATGAACCAGTCTTGCCTGGTAGCTTTTAATTCATCTGTTGCTGAAACAGTTGCTTGGAGTTGCTGTTGTTTGACCTCTTTCCCTGGTTCCTTGAAAAGAGATTTATGCATTAACCTCAATTCACTATCATTTTGTTGTAGTTCTGTTACCAACAAGTGCTATTAGAGCTCAACACTTCACTCTTGAGTTTTCCTTACCAAATAGGCTATTTATTTTGCTGATAGCTCAGAGAACATTACTAACTGGTAAATTGATAATAGTTCCAGTAACTAGAGTATTCCAATTGCGAGCTGAAAACTTGTACAATGCCTTGTTCTTCATTAGACAACAAAAAGGACACTTACTGAACTATAAGTATATATATATCACCAAATTTCAAGGTATCATATTGACATAACTAAAATCTGGGGAGAGTCCTAAAACTGATAGACGCAGCTCCCATCGTCGCTCCTAGCAGTTGGATCGAAGTTTTGAGCTGATGGATCAGTACAACCTTCAGGAACAGGAACCTTAATCTGTTGGGCTGCTTTGCCTGCAACCAAAAGTTAATTATCAAAACAATAGTCACTTCTCAAAACTTAAAAGTATTTGGCATAGATGATCAAGAGGCTAACCATAGAAAGATCCATTCTTGATGGCATCATCATTTGCATCTCCAAGAGCTGCCTCTTTCAAGTACTTATCTGCCAATTGAACTCTCTTCACGTTCTCCTGCTCGTGGACAAGCATGTTGCCATACTCGAGCAGCTTTGACAAAGACATCTTTGGTTGCTCAAATGTTGGTGGTCCCTCCTTTGAGTTCACAAGCTTCTTCCCTACATTTTCTATACCCACACTTGAAACCCACTTCCTCACCTTATCATCATAAACTCTCGCCCTCAGGGCACCAAAGAAATCTGCACACAATCACATTCCTTCTCTTACCATAGATCCTAATCCGGTATCGATCATCATCAGATTCAAAAATTTCCATGTTGTAACTACTAATGGATTGCTAAGCTAGTAATTTTTAGTAACCAAAAATTCCATCGCATTATGCATAAACTTACCAATAGACTGCCCAGGGAAAGTGTCAACAAGCTTGATTATGTCCTCCTTAGGAACATTATCAGTTCTGAAGATCCCAGTGCACACACCGATTGTATCTTCTCTGGTAGGAGCCCAGTAGAACTTCTCCATACGGCCATCACGGATTAGAGGGGCATACAATGTCGAGAAATCGTTGCCAGTGACTATGATAGGAACACGGGGGTTCTCCTCCTTGTTGTACATACCAGGGAGTTGGACATTGGTGGGGTTATCAGCAATGTTCATTAGGGTAGCATTCACCATTTGGTTGTTGACAGTATATTGGGTAGTTCCACCAAGCCTACCAGCCCCAGCATCAAGATCATTTATGAAGAGACAGCACATCTTTCCCTTCCTTATGATGTCTGCAGCCTCACGGTATCTTTGTCTGATCAATTTTGCAGGCTCTCCAGCATTTCCGCTTTCCAATTCTCCAGCGCTCATCACAATGGGACTGGGATGTCACCAAAAACACCAAAGGATAAACATAACATACATAGAGTATACTTGTTAATCAATTTCCACCATTAGCAACTTCAAGTTTAATATTCTTTGACTTACTTGATTCCCATCTTAGCAAAAACAAGCTCACACTGAAAAGATTTTCCTTGACCCTTCCCTCCCCAAATTCCCAAGATCAGAGGAACCTGCCATGGTTACTCCTATGTTACTACAGTATGTGAAATAGAAGAACGCAGGAGCCTCAATGACTCTCCATCAGCTCTTAACTTACCTTAATGTTAGGTAGGTTCAAGAAATTCTTAGTAATGTGTACAACAACCTTGTCCATAAATGCTGGAGCAATGTAAAATCCATCCATATTGTTGTCCATGTAACTGAAGAAGGAAAAATCAAAGATGTGCATTACTGATTTGTAGACCAGAATTAACTCAAATAGCATTCAATTTCAGGAAGTTGATGTCATACTGTTTAAGGCCTTGACTGATGTAATCATAGGAACTCATGACTGCATAGTGAGTTCCTGATTCCATAGGAGCCTGGAAGAGGGTGTCCACCATTCCTTTACCTCTAGTAATGTCCTGTTGGTCATCTGATTCGTCGAATGCGAGCCCTCTCCATTTGTCTTTGGTAGTCTGCTTCTCCTCTTCGTACTCTGCAACTACCTTACAATTCCCAGACAATAGCCTCTGGCTTGTCCCCTTAGAGTTCAACCTTTTCAATTTGTTGCCAAAGAACGCCGAACTTGGTACTGATAGTTTAGTCACACTCAAATTCATCTGCAGGAAAGATATTTTCTTTATCGCAACAGACGAACCACAAGAATTTGAAGACAGCAACAGTTCCATCTCTTCAATAGTTTTCAAGTACACCTACATTAACTTGAATCAATCTGAATGCTAACAAGTGAAAACAGTGACAGTCTGTTCTAAGTTCAAGCTACAAATATTCTTCCTTTTCCTAGAGTGAGATCAAAGCCGTTACATGCAGGAGTGACGATAAAAACAATGGAAAGAAAAGCTCAGAACAGCTTAATACATGAGCTCTAAGCTAGCTCGATGGAACCTAAACCAAGTAAAGCTAAATAAGTGGCGGGAAAACCACAGTACCTTTACTCTGTTAACAGCTCCAACGGTTGAGACCGAAGCAGCCATTGATCCAACGTCAGTGACCGACTCTTGATGGGTTTGAAGAGAGGCTATAGAAGGAGACGAAACGGAACGGAAAGCTGTTTTGGAGTGTGCTGTCCTTGAGACAGAGAGAGAGTTGGTTAGGTGGTGGGCCTTTATAGGGAAAGGTTTCTTGGAAGTGTGTGATAAAAACCCGTGGATTAGCCATTGGCCACACGTTTTGAGGATTTGGTGTTATTATGTGGCAAATGGGTTGAGGAGGGTACGTCCTTTTCTGGGTTATGACACTAAGAAGATCGAATTAAACAAAATGGAGGCTTCTGGGAAGTGGGTTGGCTTGAGGTTAGGGTTTAAGCAGTTTTATTCTCCACTTAAGGTCAAGGTTGCCAACATTTGACGGGATGCAAAAAATGGCAAGGAGAGGACAGTGGATTGGAAATGTAACATAGTGGTCATGTCTCCAGAGCATTGTGGTGTTAGTGAAGAGGACAATGTTCAATTGTTAGTGTTGAGCCTTGTGATAGCTATTGCAGTGTCATGTTGGCAAGAGTATTAATTCATACGCCTTTGTTTCCTCTCTTATTGTCTTGGTGGTCCTGCTCCCGAGTCAAGAATGCTATCACTCTGTCAGCTAACAGAGATAGGCGACCAACTTCCTTAGTCCTTAAGCTTGGACCTAGAAAGCTTTACTACTCAGGTTTGGGCTTAATATATGACTTTTTATGGTTCTTGCTCTAAATCCAGTCCATGAAGAATCACATAGTTAAACTGGAATGAAAATGCCAACTTTTTTATAATTTTATTTATCTTTGAAATTTATGTTAATTTATTAAAAATCTATTATTTATTAAATATTTATAAAACGAGCTTTTTTATAAAGTTTTAGTTTAGAAGAGATGGCCACATAATTGATTATTTCGCTACTATTAGTGTTTAATAAGTACTTTATTTTAACCCCCACTTATCTCATATAACAATAATAATAATTTTGCATTATGATAAAAATTAAAATGGTTATATAAACAATTAATCTTATGACTATTTTTATTTTAGTATACAGGGTCACATGATTGATTATTTCGCTGCTAATCAGTGTTTAATAATAATAATAATAATTATTATTATTATGAGCAAAAAATGAAATAGCTATATAAGCAATTAATCTCCTTATTATTTTTATTAATGTAATTGGATAGATATTAAATTTTTTTGAAAATTTTAATATTTAAGATATTTTTAAAAATAATTTAGAACAATATATTAATTGAATTTGTAACTTTTACCAACAAAAACTGTGGTATATATATATTTCTTTTTTTTCTCACAAATAAGCTTAGATGGGTGAAAGTCAAACTTCGTTCACAGCCCCTGATGGTTGCTTTGGTAATAACTAATAAGCTAGGAAGAAAAAGAGATAAAAAATAAAAAAGTTACATAAATCAATCAACCTATATTATAGTTTTTTTCCCGACGAGATATTTTAGGTAGATCCTAATTATGGAAAGACACCATTAAGTCGTTCACGCTTAGAATAATCCATGCTCCAGCCAAGTAGGTCAACTTATACAATAGTTTAACTAACCAGAGTGACACTGACAGGTGTTAGGAAAAACTGTACCAAATGAGTGAAACGCAAGAACAACCAAAAGATTCATAGGTCTTTTTCTAAGTTGGCATGTTCAAAATCTTCTGTTTTACTTAGTGATAGATATATACTATTAACCATGCAATTGTAATAATATAGTCTTCGGATGTTTTTCATTCAACAATTATTTAATTGTATTCAATTGGAGATTTGCATAATATGAATATGTGTTAGCACATTTTGTATGTATCTAACTGGACAAAGTTGAGAATGGTTGTTTTATACTAACTATTAAACATATTCTTGAGGACATTAGAAATAAGATTTATGTTCTTAATCTTGATTTAGTTAATATGAGCAAATATACATTGTCTTGTGCTTTAATTCATTAAAGAATGAGTTTCAATTATCGGGACAATAATACTAGGTAAATTGGGCAAAGATAATTTGTATTTGTGAAATATTAATTAATGATAGAACTCATGTCTCGATATAGAGAATGATGATGCACTTTAAGTAAGGTTATAAAGTTTTATTGTGTAAACCCTGCAGATAAATTTTTAATCCGACACATGAAATCACTTGAGCGACAATCTTAAAGATTAAAATTATTATTTAAATAAATTATCATAAATTTATTTTATTTGACAAGCATCTATAATCTTAACATAGGGAGCATAATTTATTATGTTGTGAAAAGTTAAAATTAATAAAGAGTTCAATCATAAATTTTTGGTGGAATAATTTATAATTAATTATAATAGGAATATACTGGTCTTGTATAGATTCTTATTATAATTTTAATCTTATTAATTTTTTCTTGCGATCCTATCGTGCCTTAATTGTTTGGACCACACATGTATTATTTATAATTTAAATAAGCAATAGATTATTTTAATTAAAGTTTTTAATTTATTAATATTTTAAATTAATATAGAAAATATGTTGATTTGAATTACAAACCGCATATAAAGAAAAAAATCATATAATCTTATCGGTAATTTCTCATGCGGAAAGGAAAGGTTTTTCGATATATATAAGATTTTCTTCCTATCGAAGATAGGTTGGATTATTATTGGAAAACATAGAGAGAAAACAGAAACTGTCTTGAAAATACATGATCTATTCTTTTTGCCCACCTAGAAACAAAGGTTATATAAACAATTAAAGTTACACGGCAGAAGGTTGTAAAGATAAAAAGATTTGTGGAAAGAAGATCAGTTAGTGATTCCGTGCTTCAATAGGTTTGTCTTATTTTGATTCTTGTGATAAGTTTACCTGTATGTGTATTTCTAATATTAGGGTGCTTTCGCTGTGGATACTTTTGATTCCATCAATTAGAACTTCTTGTCAATATATCATTAAGATAATGAAGGCTTACTTTGTTCAACATTAAGAAGCTTGTAGTGAATGACTAATCTAAATTGGGAGATCCATCAATGCTTTATTGAAATATCATAAGAAAAGACAATTTTTTTTTGGGTAAAAAGACATATAAGAAAAGTCATAATCCTTTCACATTTACTTATGAATTGTTTACGCTTTCTCTTTGATGTTTAGTTTTAATTTTTAATTAATTTCATTATTAATGTCAATGTAATTGCAATTTTTTATTTATGATAATTAAATTTTAAGCATAACTTAATGATAAATTAATTTTATAAATAATTTAATTAAAATAAATAAATAAATTTAATCTCATAAATTAATATTTGTTTGCTAATATATATTTAAAAACTATGTTAAAATTGTTGAAAGTTTTTGTGTTTTAAAGATATTTTAAAATTTTAATATATTTATTAAATAATTATCAATTTTAAAAAGACTTGTATTTAAAAGGTACTGAATTTTAAATTAATTATAAAATTAAAATAAATCAAATAATTAAATTATATTCTTATTAGTAATTATGATTACAGAGTTAAATCATATATAAATATTTAGTGATGAATCAAGTTGTGAAAAAAAATTGAAAGAAAAAATAAAAACAATATTTGTAATTTTCATAAATTATAAAGCACATGAGGAATTAAAACCAAACACAAAAATTTAAGCTCAAATAAACCTCAAATGACATAAACGTCAGACAACACTCTAATATTTGGTCGTGTAGACCTAGAATTATCAAACTCCAACCATCGAAACTATCGATTTTTATTTTTCTCTTTTGTTGCATGACAAACGAGAATAATTGTTGCGGGTTGACCTTTAATCCTCTGTCTTTTTCTCGTTGATGTTATTGAAAGTTACTAGTTTTCACACTTGGCCTAAAGTGGAACTCAATGCATTCTTCAAGTACATATATCTATGTGAGTTGTGGCCATTCCAGGCCGGAACAGATCTTCTGCTACTACCGCTCTATTTCCCCCTATTTTCAAATATATTAGATAGATGAATAAAAATTGAACAGGGAGCAGAAGGTCTGCTCTGCTCCCTTCCAGGCTTGGTAAGGTCTTTGTTTCTTTTTCAGTGGAATTGTTGATTGGACTGATTGTTCTACGTGGGATTCAAGAAATTCTGATCTCATTCTAATGGTCAATTAGATGATTTTGACCTCTTTAAACAGTATACAAACAGACAAGATTAATAAAATAGTCCATTACTTATGTATATGTATTTATAGTTGGAAACTTAGGTTAAAAAAATAAAAGGGAGAGATATATCATAAGGTTAAATTTCCAAGTTCAATGATCTCATTTTCTATTTTTACTTTTTATTTTTAAAATAAAAAACATATTTGGTTGTTAATGTAAATATAGTTATATTTTTATTATTGATAATAAGTACATATTTAAAGATAAATTATTTTAAATTAATTAAAGTTAGCTAATCAATGTAATATTTATTAATAAATTGTAGATAAAATTATTTTATTTTATTAAAAAAATAAATATTTAGTTAAAATATATTTAATTATTTTATTTGAAATTTATATATCTGGAAAGTATTTTAAATTTAATTAAATTTATTAATAGTTATTAAATTAATTTGATTTGATGACAAAATTAATTAAATTATTAAATGAAATTAAATTATTCATATTTTATTAATAATTAATTTTAATTAAATAATATATATTTAGTTTATAGTAAATTCAATTATAAAAAATATAAATAAAAAACAACTTTGTGATTTTCATAAAATTTAAAAACTGCAAGAAACCAAAACCAAAAACAAAAATTAAAAACTCAAATAAACAAGTTTTTTAATTAAATTCGAAAACTAAAAATATAAATGAAAGCCCTTATATATCTAAGCTTTTCTGTTCTTAATCTTTATTTTTGGTTATTTTAACATAATCGAAGAGTTGATGAAAGATATTAACCAGGAAATTCCTTTTTTTTAATTACCTGATGGAGGAGATTAGGGTTTCCCTTTTTGGTGAAAATAGCCCTACAATGTGTTTACAAAAAAGTAGAAATTTTTTGGTACAAACTAAGAAATGAATCAGTTTAATTAGTTGAATATTTCGTCTTCCTCATTGTTCTCAATTCTTAATTTTAGAAACAAAAATGGTAAATAACATCTAAAATGAATTGTAATTCCAAAAATGAGATCAAGTGCTAAAAAATTACATAAAATTAGAGGATTGGACGCATTCATTCAACACGTCATGAATTGAAGCAATCTTAGCTATCATTAAAGGTTCAACAATTTTATTATAAAAAAACAGCTAATAAAATAAAGCAAATTACAATATACACTTTGAAAATTATCTCCCTATTATTAATTAAGGATAAGACTGTATACTATTAAACCTCTCCAAATTTCGTATGTCAATAAGATTTCTAATACGTATTGTTATTATTGTAAATTACAATATACACGATAAGGGAAAAAAACATTAGATTATGTCCAATACCAAACATATGTTAATGTAGTTATTGTATATAAATTAGGTTAATTTACTAGAAGATCTTCGTTTCAATATTTAGACAAGAAAAATAATGAAGGGGAAAAAAACGAGATACAATCAAGAAATGTATCTCTTTCTCTTGTCATTTTAAAGAGGAAAAATAATATCTGCATTGATCCAGCCAGTCCCAAGAAAATCGAACCAAGCTTTACATGGTTAATGCTTAATCTTGTGTTGACACAAGCGATGATCTTAATCCAATCTCTAACACGAATTGATGTTTAATTTGAACTAATTTTCTAAGGTGGAGTCACACTTTCATATTCACGGCAGCCTCTAATCTTGACATGTACAACCCCCTTCTCTTTCTTTCCATTCATTACCTCGCAGCATTGCCTTCGTGGTGCCTGCATTGTTTTGGACAATACGTGTTAGGCACAAATCAAATCATGAATAGTATAAAACATGTAATGTACCTACCGTTTATGATTCTATATTAATATCATTGACTCATTTCCACTAATCGAGCACGACGTTGCCACAACATGCTAGCCTTGAAGCTTTCGTCCAAACTTGGAATTGTTTTTGTCAGCATGCCATAACGACATTCTCGCTTCAGTGGTCCACGTTTTCAATTAAAACGGTTCTGAGCCAAAAGCTCCTAGCCAGAAGACTGAGGGGTTCGACCAAATTTAGATTTATATAATGGTGTCTTGTCTAAACTCTGTACACAGTCGCCCATGAACATTGCTAATGGCAAAGAGTCATAGTCGGTTCTGGTACTCATTAACTACCCTGATGTTTCCCTTTTTCTATGAAACGTGTATCTTTTGTAAGTGACTATATAAATATCGTATCTTGACTGTATAAACATGGTCTTAGAAAATGAAGCTGAATTTTCTTATGCCATGAAATCTATACTCATTATTTGAGGCTGTTCAAACAGGCATAGACCTAATTTCATATATATATGATAAGAACTTACAATTTATTATATAGAATCCTACATAATCTCGTGACAACGAAAGCCTCAACAGAGACATCTATACAATGAAAAGGGCCATGAAGTGACACTTTTGAGGGATATGGACAACTAAGAATCATCGTCTGGCCTAAGTAAGTTCACGTTTCTACTTTCTAACAGCCAAACTTCATAATTCTAATGTTTGTGATTTTCAAAGAATGCTGAAAATACAGACAAGATCAAGAGGAAAGTTAGCTTACCATCTTCCAGGTGTCTGGTTTCAACGTGGAAGCTTTGACATTGACAAATTGGACGGCCTCAGCATCTTTATACTCGGGTCGCTCACAATGTGTATCTAAATTTCCCATACTTCTTTTGTACTTGGTCAAGACCTCGCCCCGACCCAAATACTCCACCCCATCCAAGAAATACACAACCGGTTTCTGACACGGGTCCGGACTCACTGACCGGGTATTGAAAGTGAATGGATCATTGCTCCAACTCCTCCACGTTTGAAACGTTAGAAACGCTGTTTCCAGCTCTTTTGCCGTTTGCAAAGAAGGGTACAATTGTACGGTATAGCCCCAAGATACTGAAACCGACCAGTTCCGGGTCAAATCGTAGGTAAAAGTGTGTTGCAGGGTCCGACCAGGATCCATTTTATAAGCTTTGTTTAGCTTCTTGAGTGAGTCAATCTGGTTCAACCCTGGAAATATTGGGTCCACATAGTCTAGATGGTGTAGTGAGACCAAAGGTGCTTGAGGGTGTGCAGCTAATAACCCGTATGGATTTCCTCTTATGTCCACCTGCAATTAATCACCCACTAGAATCTTAATTACTCTATTTTCTCTGCAAACACTGAAAAGGAAAGTAGATAATGAACAATTAATGGTAATAAAAAGGAGTCAAAAATATCCTGGAAAGAAACGTAATCTTTGGAAGTTAATCGACATTGTCAGATTGAAACCTGATGGAAGCCAAGTTCTTTGGTGATAGGAACGCCAATTTCACTCAGACAACCTTGGACTTTTTGATCAGAACCGTAAAATGAAGCATAACGATCAATGCAACCATCTAAAACCCTGACAAGCTCTTTCGCTAGTGGATAACTAATAGCAAAGCCGCCACCACCATAAGCCATTGCATAGGAATGTATCAAATCCTGCTCAACACTCTCAGAGTTACCACCAATGTAATACATTTGGTTATGATCGTACTTTCGTAAGACCGTAACTAAATTCTCGACATAGAGCACTGTATCGTCGTCTCCCATAACAAACCACCTCACGTTGTCTAACCCCAACTCGAAACTCTCCTTAACAATACGTGCAATTCTCAACGCTGACCGAGACCCGTAAGCGCAAGTGTACCTAAACTTCGAAGTGTCACCAGAGACTTGGTACGGCGGCGAGGTCTTTGGCCACCCATCCGCCGGCTTTTCTTCCAGCCAGACATAACCACGAGTCACGTTTGGCCGCCACCATAAGTCACTGTAGTGCCGGCGATCATTCCACGTCTTTGCAGAGCCGCCGATACCAAACAAGATATGGGATATGTTAGTTTTTTCCTCACGTTCTATGAAAACACCGTCACTTGCCAACTTTCGCTGACCGGAGACGAGATTTTTATCGCATTCAGGGCAGACTATCAACTGAGGCTGTGTGGAGAAAGCGGAGTAGAAGACGAGAGAGATTGAGACCACAGTGCATACAGCTATAGTTGTCTTAACAAATAGAGAAAAGATATCACTTGCTTTGACTGTTGGCAAAACAAAGAAATTCCAGGCTTTGAAAGGGTCGTGAAGTCTATCTCCTGGAGAAGACATATCTTTTCAGAGAAAGGTGACAATTTTCTGTTCCTGGTTTCTCGAGAAAGTTACAGGCTTGGAAAGTATTGGCAGGGAAAGATATATGGAGGGGCTTTACACAATAGCCTACTTTCAGAATAGAACCACGGGGCTTATGACTTGCCATATACGATAGAAAAATTAAATAGTCAAAAAGTATGCTTAGTAGAAAATGAAAGTTTCATATTATCCAATGTATGCTTAGTAGAAATTGAAAGTTTCATATTATCCAATGTAAGACATAATTTTCATGGTTGTATGATAAAATCTAAAAAGAAGATTTGTTTTGTTCCCTAAATACAAGAAAGTGATCACTCTGACGTTATTTCCGGAGTTTAATTTGTCAATCATTGAAAGTTAGCATTCAAAGGATCTCACAACTGACAAGTTCGAAAAATATTACGGAGATATAGCAGAGTATATATTCTGATTTATAAACGAAATATTGCATAGCAAATGTTTTATTTATGAATTGTAGGTATTGATATAATTTTTTAAAAATAAATCTTCAAGTCAATTGTTTTTGTCAATGTTTTAAAAACCAAGCCAGAACTTAAGCCGGTAAAACAAGAGATATAAAATTTAAATAATTCAATCGGTCTTTAACTATAAAAAATTTTAAAACTTAATTGAAAAAAGAAACTATTAAATAAAAACTAATTAATTTATTTTAGTGTATAAAAATTTATTAATTAATAAATTAACAGATTAAGTAATAATTTGATCAGTTTTTAAAAACAAAATTTATTAAAATAAATCGAACCGAAAAGTTGAACGGTTCAAAATTTATATGATTGAACAAGTTGAATCGATTAAGTTTTTTAACCATTCATTTTTGTTATTACTTTTACTTTTTGCAATTAACCAAATTGAATTACTGTTAATTTCTATTGAGTAATACTTTGAGTAGTATTGTAAGTAGATGCTAATGCATGTTGGTTTACAAGAGTAGTCAACAATGTGCCCATAGATTGCCATGTATGCATATGTTCCAGCCCGGCCTTGGGCAAGGGAAGGAAGGATACTTGCTCAAGGGCTACTTTTGACCTAATTCTATTTTTTCTTATTTTATTCTTTATGAGTATCTACCATTGACATTCATAAAAAAACAAAAATAGGTAAAACAAGGTCATTTTTTTACTTTATTCAGGGGCCTTAGTTGATAGGCTTGGTAAGGGATTAATAGGTAAGGAATAAAGAGTGAATAATTGGTAGAGGATTATAATTATAGGAGTAGTAGTTTGATATTTCACTTTGGAGAAATTCTCCATATCTCCTATTTAGTAGAGGAATGAAACTCATTATTTAGTAGAGACATATTTTTAAAAAATATTTTACACTGATTAATTAAATAAAATTAATTAATTAATTAATTAAAATATATTAATTAGTTAATTAATTAAAATACAATTAATTACAATATAGTTAATTAAAATAATAATATTAATTAATTAAGTACATTATAATGTAATTAATTCATTAATTAAAATATAGTAACTACTTAATTAATTAAAATAATATAATTAATTAATTACTATAATTAATTTAAATATAATTCATTTATTAAT
>JANSVA010000004.1:38011517-38041612 GCA_025504915.1 Erythroxylum reticulatum
AACTTCTTTGATGTTTAGCAAACTCACAAGCATCACACTGAACACAAAGATCTTTATTTATTGAGATATTTGGAAATTACTATGACATATATTGAAAGTTTGGGTGCCCTAACCTCTTATGCCATAACAATAGTTCATTAGTCTTAGGAACAATCACACTATTACCCAAGCTATAAGGAGTAAATTGTCTTTCTTCATCTTCAAAGCAGTACACTCCATCTACCTCTTTAGCACTGCCAATCATCTTCTCTGATGATAGGTCCTGTATAACACAATGAGTAGGGGAAAAATGAGCACTACAATTAGCTTGTTTTGTCAATTTACTGACTGACAGAAGATTGCATTCTAAGTTAGTAACATGTAGAACATAATTTAGTTTCATAGAATTTGATACTTTGATATCTTCTTTTGCTTGCAACTGAGGAGGAATCACCATTTGCCACCTTAACCTTTTCATGTCCAACATATGGAACATATGAATGAAACATATTAAGATCATCTGTCATATGATTCGAAGCTCCAAAATTAACTATCCACTTCTTCCTACCGCATGAGGATAAAAAAGCTTTTAGGATATTACCTCTCATATTAACATTGGTAACTATGCTTGCCTTATGTTGGTTGTTGTCACTTTGAAGGTTCTGCAACACTTTCAATAGTTTTCCTAGTGAAATATTCAGCTCACCTCTTTGTTGTTTCTGACTACTTTTAGATTTTTCTGTTCCTCCCTCACAAGATACTTGATAGCCTCAATTTTTTTTTCACTTTTTTGGTTTCTAATCTAGAGGCTTTCCATGAATATCCCAGCATGTATCTTTGGTGTGACCACTTTGTTTACAATGTTCACTCCACTTCTTTCCCTGAATGTCCCACCATGTATCTTTGGTGTGGCTACTTTGTTTACAATGCTCACACCACTTATTATGATTTTCTTACTAGATTCACCACTTGATAATAGGGCAGAAGCTTCATTTGAAGATACTAGAGTTCCATTTAGTTCCTTTTTCGGTTCCTCTTTTAGCTTGATTTTCCTCCTTGATGCTTCCCTCCTAAGTTCAGAAAATACTTCCTTAGCTGTAGGCAAAGGAATTCTACTTAATATTCTTCCACGAACACCATCCAGGTTTTTATTGAGACCATCCAAAAATTCAAAGACTCTCTCCTTTTCAATCTTCTGGTTGTATATCACTGCATCTTCCTTGCACCTCCACTCTTCATCTAATAGCAGGTCAAGCAACCTACCACAATGTTACCATTTTAACCCAATATTCTGTAACTTCTTTATCACCTTGCTTCATTTGCCATATCCGTTACCATTTTAACCCAATATTCTGTAACTTCTCTATCACCTTGCTTCATTTGCCATATCCTTGTTTTTATCTCATAAATCCATGCTGCATCCTCTTCATCAGAGTAGGACTGTTGTACTCCATTCCATATTTCTAGGGCTGTTAGCAGAAACATAAAAGTCCTTTTGATGGGTGGTATTATGGCATTGATAAGCCATGATGGAACTATGGAATTATCTATCTCCCATTTTCGTATAGTTTGTATGTTTGTTGAGTCTGGAACATTTCCATTTCTGATGAGAAAGCTCAGCTTCTCTCTTCCTCCAATGGCGAGTTTCATAGTTTGAGCCCACTCTTGATAGTTTTTTCCATTCAATTTATTGGAAACAATGTTATCTGAAACTCCCTCACTAGATGTCATTAATGACTGACCTCCATTCAGGATTGTCGTGGAGGATCCCTCAATATTGGAAGTCATTTCTTGACTTTCTGGGATTGTCTCCTCGGTTTCACTATCACGTGGCTCTGATACTATGTGAATCAGAGCTTATTTGCTCTATATCTCTTTATTAGAGACTACAGTATATATATACGTGAATAGGTTTACAGAATAAGGTAGAAAATCTGTACAGATATGGAAATATAATCCTAGGATACTATATATCTACAAGATACTGCTATCTAATCTAAATGATCTGATTATGATCAGATTATAATATTATGAGATTTATATATCTTTGACCACAAAAAGCATATTTTTCAATTTACCATATTAAAAGGAATTGCTATTGAGGCATAACCTTGATGTGATGCATATTGAAAAAAATGTTTTTGAAAATATTTTAGGAACTGTTATGAGAATTGAAGGCAAATTGAAAGACACAATGAAGGCTAGACTAGACTTGGAAGACATGAATATAAAAAAAGAGTTGTATTTGAAAAGAAGAGATGATGGGTCATACATTATTCTACGTAGTTATTACACCATGTCGAAAAGGAAGAAACAAGCTTTCGGTAAATTTCTTAAATCAGTCAAGTTTTATAATGGATATGCATCAAATACGACCTATTGTGTCAATGTTAAAGAGGGAAAACTATGGGGGTTGAAAAACCTTTATTTTCATGTACTTTTACAACAATTACTTGCTGTTGGAACACATAGATGTTTGTCGAAGGAAGTGTCCATAATTTTGGGTTAATTGGGTGAGTTTTTTAAGCAATTATGTTACAAGAGACTTAAAGTTGAAGAGCTTGACAAAATGGAAAAGACATAACTTTGATTCTATGTAAGCTTAAACTAATATTCCCCCATCATTTTTTGATGTTACGGTGCATTTAGCAATTCACTTACCATACGAAGCAAAATGTTGTAGACCGGTTGAATTTCGATGGATGTACCCCATTAAAAGGTAATTTATTTTAACTTCTACTTGTTTTATAAACTTATTAGTTAGTAACAAATTTTAATATTTTATAGGTTTTTATGCTCTCTTAAATGTTATGTACGTAATAAAGCTCAACCTGAAAGGTCTATTGTAGAGGCTTATATAGCGAATGAATGCTTGACATTTTTTTCCTTGTACTTAACTAACATGGAGACAAGATTTAATAAACCAAAATATAACTTTGATTTTGATCAAGAAGGTGGCTTATCAGTTTTCTCCTAAAAAGTTAGGCCATTTGATGTCAAAAAATATGTCGAGTTAACTAAAGACAAGTTTGAAATTGCCCATTGGTATTTATGAACAATTACGAGGAAGTTGACATAGATATAGAGTATGTATATTACTTTTAAATTAATTTGAATATTTCGTTCAATCTATATTTCCTAATCTCAATTTACTTTTGTAATTGAGATCACAAAGAATCAATTTGAAGCAAAGAGATTGTTAATGTTGAAGAAAGACATAAGCTTAAGTTCCCACAATGGTTTAGGACTCAAGTAAGTTATATATTGATGAAAATTATCAACTTATGACAATTGTTATGTGAGATGATAAGGTTACATAACTGTAACATTCAAAAAGCAATAACTACAATATATTCTTTGGCATATGGGTCTCATATGTGTGGGAAAAAAATACAAGTTGCATTATTAATGGGGTTAGATTTCATATAAAAGATCGAGACAGTCAACTTAGAAGCCAAAATTGTGGGGTGGTTGCTACAGGATGACATGACGATGATTTTATTGACTTTTATAGTTTCATCTATAAGATAATAGAGTTGCATTACAACAAAGGTAAAAAAAGATTGTTGTATTTAAGTGCAAATGGTTTAATCTTGTTGACATGAAGGTGAATGTGAATATTACTAGCATCAATGTTAGTAAGATATGGTATAATAATGACCCTTTTGTCCTTGGAAGTCAAGTGACGCAAGTTTTCTACCTCAACGATATTGTATTGGGTAAAAATTAGAAGGTTGTTCAAAAGTTTCAGCACCGAAATCTCTTTGATTTTTGTGAAATGGATAATGGTCTACTAATTGAGGATAGTAATGAAGTATAGTCAAACAATGAACCATAGTTGAATAATGAAGTTATTTGAGTAGAAGATGCAGATATATTATCATTCCATTGGAGAGATATTGATCCCAATACAATAAAAGTGGATAAAGTACAACTCATTCTTTTTGTAGAAAGAGATAAAAACTATATAGAGGATGAATTTTATGATAATGATGATACTTTGCCCAATTATAATAGTGATGAAGAGTCAAATTATAATGTAAATATGATGATGAATTTCAAGATGTTGATCATCATAATTGGAGGTAAAAGAATTGTTCTTTATATGGGATTATTGTTTATATTATTTCAGGATGTTGATCATTTTGCTTCACTTTCTATTTCATTATGCTTCATTTCGTAAAAGTAATGTATTTTATTATGCTTCTTTCTCGATTCATTATGCTTCACTTTATAAAAGTTTATGTACTTTATTCTAAAGGGTCTTTCTCAATTCATTATGCTTCCTTTTGTAAAAGTTATGTATTTTATTATGCTTTATTTTGTAAACGCAATGTCTTTCTTTATGCTTAATTGATGTTATCTTTCAAATACTGTGAAGTATGTAAAACTTTGTTTATAAGTTAAGATAATTGAATCACTTATTTTAACTATGTTGGTTTAAGCAGTTCTTATTACTATGTTAATTGAAACAAAAATGCCACCCTTTTATAAAATGCACATCACTAAATAATTGAAAGCTTATTTCCTTATTAACTCTCATTCCATAAGCATGTATTAAAATTTGTAAAGAGTTGGTAACAATAGTACCAATACATGTAACAAATTTCTTATTGAAAGAAACTACAACCATATTAATGTTAATTTCTAAAATAGGATTCAATTTTTCTTTATATTTGTTAGATGTGTTATTTATAGTCATATAAAAGTTATACATTGTTTCTTTTAACAAATAATGAATTTTTTAATCAACAGAACATGTTAAAAACGTTTTAAATATGATTCAAACTGCGGGGCCAAAGATCCAATCATCTTCTTTTTTTAAAAAAAATGAATAATATATTTCTATAGCAGGAACTAATACAAAATAGTAAGAACTTCAGTGGCCTAGAAGCCTTTAGGGGTCATTACAAAAGATTAGTAGAAGAAGAAGCAAGTAATAAGAACAAAGAGCAACTTTCAGAAAAAATGCTTAATTCAACCATTGGTTCCAATCATCTTTGATAATGATTTGTTTATGTTTTGTCAAATGCTTCAAAATGATTTAAGGAAAAATTTTACAACTTCTTTTTGTTGGTATTCTAATTAGTTTATTTTGTATTGGAAAATCATAGAGAAATAATTTAATAACATTTTGTATTTAAAAATCATTGGCAAATCATTTTAGATATTCAATATAATGGTAGGTAACAACCAGATCAATCTAACCCTATCCAACAATAACAACAAACTTCATCCACTAATGAAGCCTGTCAACAACCATCTCTATCTATGTCAACTAGTGCCGAAGGACTTTTAGGTTTAGGAATCCTTACTACTTATAATTACACTTATCCTCAAATATATCTTTAAATGTTAATGTGTTTTTTGTTATAATTTTTTTTTATTCCAATACTAGCATTAGAAAAAGTGGTAAAGGTATCACTAAAAGTTTTGAGTTGCAATGCATAAATGTTGCAATGAATAGCAAGTTGTCCATTCGTATTGATACTTCACAAGGTCGTCATATTGGCAAGATATAATCAGCAAAATTGTCCAGTGAGTTAGGGGTTATTGTCAATACTGAATTGTCTTGCCTTCAACATACCAACTAGTTGAAGGAAGATAACTTGCTACAAAATGCGCTAGACAAAGTTTCGGTAATTTATTAATTTATTTAATTATATGCGTTTTTTCCTTATTTAAAGACTAATTTCACTTTTACTTGTTCACATATGAAACTCAATATTGTCGATATTGAGAAGCTTGAAGTGTCAAGCTGTGTGAGTTCATTAAAACAAATGGCCAAAGATCATTGTTATCGACTACATAAATACTACAAATCTCGTCCTTCGGGTGAGGAGGTAAAGAGACATGTTTCCGAATAAGTGACTCCAAAAAATTGGATCCAAATGTGTGGTTATTAATCCTCTGCCAATGTTAAGGTTTTTCTTTTTTCTCTTCACATTGAATTCAATTGATCTTGTTTCACAGTTTAATGACAGTTTCTTTTCTTTATTTTGGAAAAGTGTGAGAAAGCCAAGTTCGATAGAGGAAAAATGAAAACTCCTTATAACTAAGGCTCCAAATCATTTATGGTGGTACGAAATAAATTTGTAAGTTCTTTGTTTAGAATTTATAATTATATAAGTAAAACAATACTATTTGTTGTATTTTAGTTTTTTTTTTCATAAAACAGAGTCAGAAAAAATTACATGGATCACACTCTACAAACTCACACACTACAAGGAAGGTGAATGATGGATTTTTCAAGAAGCGTAGAATAATTATGTAAGTATATAATTATTTATTTATTATTTAATTTTGTTTATATAGTACTAACTAATAATATTTTAAATTTTAAAATAAGATGCAGGAGTTGTTACAAAAATTATTATCTAACAGAAATGAGTCAAACGAATATTAGATTTGCAACAACGTCCTTAGTACAAGATCAGGTACATCAAAAGTCTTGGGTATGATTCTAAGCCAATTGGTTCATCATTGTCACGAGCAACATATGTAACGACGCTTTTAAAGGACAACCGGTTGCTTAAGGCTTAGTTACAACGTATTGAGTGAAAGTTAAACCATACTAAATGAAAGTTGGTCAAGCTTAAAAAAAGGTCAAATAAATACTTGGCCCAAATTATATAAGTAGTAATGACGGTGAGCACAAATCTTAGTCTATGCATAACAGTTTTTGTTAACATTTGTAGATAAAATTTAATAACATTTTTTCATTCTTGTAATTTTAATTATTTTTAATTTTATTTTCGTTTAATTAATTATAAATCAAAAAATTGTAAATATTACAAATAATAGATGGATTTAAAATCTTACTATTAATTATAATTAAATGAAAAAATTATTACTAGGATTGTTTAGACCAAAAATAAAAAAATCCTCACCAAAATTTTTTAACTACGTTCCTAAAAACGTCGACAATGATTTTAAAAATAATTAAAAATTAAATCAAAAATTTTAAAAATAAAAAAACAAACGTAGTGTTTAGACTACGATTCCAAAATTTTCGCCAAAAGTTTTTAGATACATTGCAGAAATTGTCACCAATAACTTTTAGCGACAATCTAAAAATTGTCGGAAAAGATCTTTTACTACGAAACACAACACGTCACATAATATTATTACCTACATAGACGGTAACGTAGCTAATAACTTTAACTAATGGAAACAAAGCATTCGTAAGTATTTTTGGCAACGATTTATCTTTCTTCGCCTATCAGTTTTAGTGATGTATACAAGATTGGAGCTAAATATGATTTGCGACGATATTTGAAAAACGTTGCTAACAGTATTTTGTTGTAGGGATTTTGCGACAATTTGTGCGATGATTTTTTGTCATTGCTAAAAATTATTGGCAAAGAATTTTTATCTTTTACCCGTAAAATTTTTTGTCGCCAAAAGCCTCTTCTGTTATAGTGAATTTAAGTTCTGAACTTAGTCAAACACTTAGTCAAGTCAACAAGCTTAATGATATGTTGTACTTAGAATTTATTTTGGTCCTATAAGTAGTTAAATCCATAAAAAAGCCTAGATTTTGGTTACTATCCTTCTATCATTTTAAAAAGTTTTAATACAAGTTTCTTAATTTGTAGAAAAACTCTAGTGTGACTATTGACAATTAGTAGTCCAATAGTAAATCATTTACTAGTACCATCATCATCAATAATAACAACATCACCAAGTAAAAATTCCGCCTACACGGGAGATCTGGAGAGGCCAGTAGTATATAGTCTTACTCCTATTAATAAAGGGATTGTTTTCAAATCACTCATATGCAAAAAAATAAAAATAAATCAACAAATCAACAAATCAACAAATCAATAAATGAAAATTTTCTAAATGATGAATTTTAATTCGGGGTAGAGAAATCTGTAAATTCAAAATTCTTGCATTTGAAGTCAAATTCCTGTTTTTCATTACTTAGTTCCAATAATACCAAAATTGGACGTTTCTTCCCAGAGGGAATCAAAAATTAGTAGGAAATATTGGTATGACAGAGACTTCGGGTGAATCGGGTCAGCAACAGGCATCTGCAGAATATAGCTTAACATCCTGGACAAGTTTCTGTTTCTCTATAAACATATAAGTTGTCAACACTATAATCTAAAACATCCAATCAACGTTCCCTCTCCAATATCAAGATGCATTTCTTGAAATTCACAGACATCTTTTATCTGCTTGCATTTGCTCTTCTTCTTGTCCAAACTATTGTTGGAATCGACTTGGCCATCACAAGTCGATGCTCTTCAGTTGTTTTCATCCCTGGTAAAGATTATGCGTCAAGTGTAAACCAGCTTATTACTATATTAGTCTCCGATGCGCCTCGTCTTGGCTTTGCTAAAAGTTCAATAGGCAAAGAGTCGGGCCAAGTTTATGGCGTCGCTCTCTGTAGAGCTGATATCAAAAAACAGGATTGTCAGGCTTGTTTAGAGACAGCAGCTACGGAGATTCGAGTTAGCTGCCCTCAGAGAAAGGCAGCAATCATTTGGCATAGCAGTTGTACGCTGAGGTACTCGGACAAAAACTTTTTTGGAGTTGTAGACTACTATAACTTCTTCTATCAATGCAACCCTGAAACTGTTAAACGCCAGGCCTCACTTTTTAGAATAAAGAGACGTGTGTTGTTTCGCAGACTGGCCGAGGAAGCTCACAACAATAGGAACTTGTTCGCTGTGGGAAACATTGTAGTAGGAAAAGAGAAGATGTATGGGATGGCTGAGTGCACTAGGGATATTTCAAGTGGTCGTTGCCACAAGTGTCTGAAACAAGGGAGTCGTGCTATGGGAGCTTACTGTTATGGTAACAGAGGTGGGAAGTTTTACTCCGGTAGTTGCAATACAAGATTTGAGATGTACGCTTTTATGGATGATATAATTAGTTCATGAGTTGGACTGAAGAACAAAATAAAAGAGATCAGTTCTATTTAATCAGTCTTCAAGCCTTATTCTCAATAATTCAAGTAAACAAAAAGAGGTGTTTGTATATGGATCCTATCTGTTCAATATAAATAAATCTTAAATTTGGGGGGAATTATTTTTTCTGCATATAGAAAAACCACTAAATCAGTGTTTCTAATACTTTTTATAGCAACTTTTCTAACTAAAAAGAAAAACAACTTTATTCTGAATTATTTCCAGTGTCTAGATTATTCTTATAGGCCTTTTTGTTGGATAAGCTAGTTTGTAGTGGGGCCAAAAAACATCTCATAGAACATTTTACATATGATGGACCATCTAAGGGAACTTATCAAATATGACATTCGAACAAGGATGGAGCTACCTAAGTTCCACTGGCGGCACGACTGGGGCAAAGAAAAAAAGTTTTAATATAAAATTATTTTCAAATAAAATGTTAATAAAGTTGTACCCCTCACTAAATTCAGTTTTTGTGAACCCTTTCCTACAATTAGAATTTCATTCTTTGCTTGGAATTAAGTACATTCCCATTTCAATCAAGCAAAAATAGAGTTTTCTTTAATAATTCTTTCAGTTTATGTAATTTACTTTATCGGATCGAGGTCTAATTTTTCTATTGTTCTCTCAATAACAATTCTGGCCAAAGTTTGGTTGTTGGTGACGAGTGACCTTGATACGTGTTGTCTATAACTTTTATATACAGATATTCAATTTTAAAGTTTTACAAAGAAATGAGCGTTTTTTTGGAAGTCTCTAAATGAACACAGCATAGAACACAGTTACTTGACAAATTGTGTTCTTTAAAAATGAGAGGTGAAGGCATGAGCTAGAATATGATTGTGTTGCCATGGTGGAAGATTTTTCAAAGAGGGATATGGTCTGAGAGATGAGCGTGTTATAGCTTGTGCCTATCTACGTAAGGAAATAAAAGATTCATGATATGAGATACGAGAGTATCATAACTCATGTTCATGTTCTAAAAAAAGTGAGATGCACGATCGGGGATGCAGTCATACCTGTAACGGATAGCCTTGTCTATAAATACATTTTTGGTATAGATTTCAAATTATGAAACGATTTTGTGACTTACTAGGCTCATCGTCAAGTTAGATTGGTTTTGGTAAAGGGCAGTTACATCGGATTTTACGAGCTAAAGTTTACTATTAGCTATATTTGTGTAAACCTAATTTATATAGAGGAAATATGTAACCATAATCAAATTAATTTAATAATGAATCTGTTAGTTCAAGGCTTTTTAATTAATGATTTTGATGATACAATCAATAATATTTTGTTATATTTCAAAATTCAAATTTACTATCTTATTCAATCAGAAAGATAATGATATAAAAAGAAATTATATAATTTAGTTATTTGTTTAAATGAAAAATGTCTGTCAATTCCTATTTTACATGAACCATTCTAACAAACTTATTCAAATAATCAGATATGGTTTCACAAAATCTAGAATTGATAAATTACTATTATGTTTGTAAAGATCAAGGATCTTGCTATTCACCTGATCGGACGATTGGCTTCGAGATATAATCAAAAGACTTCCCAAACAATCAGATATTTAAAGATTCTGACAAAGATAGTTAGGAAGACATCTTAATATATTCAAAGTTTGTTCAGTCAATTAGTCCATGATAAAATTGAAGCAACGACTAGTTGAAGGGAATTCCTATTTAAAAGAGAGCTACTGCATTTAATTAAGAGCCATATTTTATACATACATCAATAGCATCAATACATATTCTCAAAAGTTACACTCTATACTTTTTGTGGTTTATAAAGAGAAAACACTCTATAAAGAGAGGGATCAATATTCATTGAAGCTTATATTGAGCAAATCTCACTTTCATTTGTTTAGAGTTGTAAATGTTGGTTAAATACTACTAGTGTGAAGGGTTGAAGAACATTGAAAAAGATACACTTGTGAGTTTAGAGAGGCTTGTCAAATTATTACTTGGAGATTTTTAGTGAAATACTCAAGTTGGATACTTAAGGACTGGACACAGGCTTGGTTATAAGCCAAATGAGTATAAATTGGTTGTGTTATTCTTTCTCTCTCGTTAATTTTTAAATTTTCACATTATCACCATTGTTGTTTTCAATTTGCAAGAAACTCCTTTTGTTATTTAGTATCAGAGCGTGGTTTCACATTTGTTGTGTTTTACAGCATGTGATAGATCATGGCAAACAATTTGAGAAGTCTTAAAAGACAATCTATTACAAAGCCTTCTTATTTTAATGGAAACAACTATTCCTATTAGAAGAAAAAAAGGACAATTTTTCTCCAATATGTGGATATTGAAGTCTGGCAAGCTATCAAATGGAAGATACATCTCCTGCTACTGATGATGTAGAATTATGGACTGATGTTGATTGAATAAATGCACAATTGAATGCTAAAGCAAGACATCATCTAATTTGTGCAGTCTCTCTAGAAGAATATGAAAAGATATCCTACTATTTTACGATAAAGGAAATATGGGACAAACTTTAGATTACCTTTTGATTGGGGTAAGTTTTAATCTTATAAACCCTCAATATTCTGCAAGCGCACTGTTCTTAGCCTAGTATTAAAGATGTCGATCCCACAAGGAAGGAGAGTAATCTAATCCTAAAATCTAAAGCCAAAAAACTATAAAACTGAAAATAAAAGATGTAACAAAAATTAATAACAAGAATTGAGTTTAACTAATCAAATCAGAAATTAAACACAAAAGTATTAACAAGTGAATAATGTGCAATCACAATAGAAATCAACCTAAGGAATTTACTAACTTATGAGAAAGGGGATTTTATTTATCATTAATACTAACCTAGTCGATTATACGTCAATGGACTGTCGATTATAGACTATCCTAGGGCCAATTTCTCTCTCTCAAGTTATAACTATTAAAATAAAAATTATAAACCCTAATCAGATTATGGAATTTGCAATCTCTCAATTCACAAATTATCCAAAACCCTAGTTACATGTAAAGCACTCTAATAAACAATCGAAACATCACACGGGTTCTCTCTCCACACAATTACCGATATGATTTCATACGATTTCTATTGAATTGCCTAAGTCTCATTAATGCAATTTAATCGTTTTTCATTCAGATCACCCTCTTAGTTTATTACCGAATTATGTAAGAATGCAACCAAATCACAACGTTCATCCAATAAATACAATCAACTAAATCATCATTAAATCAAAATAAAATCCCAAAGTAGAGTTTAGAACATCATCAATATTCCAAATCCTATCATCATACTATCCATCTTAATTCTATCATAGATAAAATCAAGAAGAAAAGGAAATAATGACTTAGAATTGATGACTAAAGGTAGTGACATCAAGAATCCTCCTAATTTGGAAAGTATATCGAGTCAGCTTCGTCTTACTCTTCCTTCTTCTTCTTTCTCTCTCTCAGTGTTCTCTTCGGGTTTCAATTGTAGTTGATGCAAAAAGTTTCTTTGTGTTCCTCTTAATGTTCTTTAAATAGCCTTTTATGTTTTGGGTAACTCTAGGTTCTTTCCCAGGTTAGAAAGGTTCAAAAGGTCCCTCAAAATGTGAAGTTCTTAAGCGATTGCATATATGCCCTATATAAGCCACAATCAGGGCCATAATTGTGGCCCACATATGAGCCTTTTATCACGACTATGATTATAGCACCCCACCCTTGCAAGACAAGTACCCAAAATCTTGAGAGATATCCGAGTGCGTACCCCACAAGGGTGACATGCTAGAGCAGTCAAATGATCAAACTCATTATAAAATTTTATTTTTTAAAAATAATGCATGCATATGCAGAAAATCAATAAAACAAGTCGGGCCCACTTTTATTCAGAAACATTTTCAATCGCAGAATTACAATCATTATACAACTCATCGGAATTTCACTAGTCAGTTAGGCCCATTGCAAAGATAAAACATTTATAAACATAATATTATTACACTTCAAAATCATTTACCAACCTTTCCACTTTGGAAAGTTATTACATAACATAAAAATTCAAATATACATGTTACAATAATTGCGAAAGACTCAATTTGATAAAAAAAATAAGAAAATACAAAAGCATACGTAAACTAATCCCGATCTCTATGAATGAATTGGTCGTACTCCCGTTACCCTAATGAGGTAACTCTTCTGAGCCTGAAAAATATTGCAAATTTTGGGTGAGTTTTGCAAACAAAATAAGTGACCATCCTCGATGGCTCACTCAATCACACAACACATACGGTCCACATATTTACATAATACACATCAATTCATTAATAATCATATAGAGTCACATATAATTCACATTCATTGGAAAAATATCTCACATACAAAAATCAGTCAAATTATTCAAATCAGACACATCAAATGCATATGTGATGCTTATAAGACTCACATTCAATTTGTTATTATTGTGACCGAGTGCCTATAACTGTCCCGCATCTATTGTAGATACCGAGCTCATTAATAACTGTCCTATATCTGTTGGAGATACCAGGCTCATTTTACATAGTGAGCCCTTGGCTCTTATACACTTTCTGAGCTTTACGTTCTTTTTCACAATCTGAGCTTTAAGCTCTTTTTCGGTGGCTACTCCAGTCACAATAACCATTATCTTTCATACATTCACATAATGGAATGCATCAATCATAATAGATCAATCAGTTACTTTCACATGTCATCGGATCTTAGTCCAACATTTAACTTTTAAGTTAAGTATCACCTTTTTAGTCATCTGCGTATTCACATTTATTCCTTCAGAACTAGGTCTGACATTTAACAATCAAGTTAAGAAATCACATATTCCACCCAATTTACATTTAGGTAGCACTTCAATATCTCATTCACATATCAAAAGTCTCGAACCTTCAATATCTAGAATCAACACAATCACGTCAATCATATTCACATTGCGTAATAATCATATCAATAGTCATCCAATGTAGAAATTGAAATCAGAACAAACAATGAAATGAGACCATCTAGGTCGACTTACATTACGCTCCAGATTAGCAATTGCTTCCAAGATTTGGAAACGTCTGAATATGGACATTTATCCTGTACATCAAAATTATGCAATACACAATTTGCACACACACATTAATAATTGCACAATTATAAGTATTCCTTTATGCACAAATGTGTATATGGAATATGTACAATGCATACTCAATGACAATCCTGGGTATCTTCTCAAATTTCACATCTTATACACATTCTCATCTTTAGCGTTATTTGCCTTCATAATAATCAATTCTCATTCACTTTTACTAGATACTCATTACTCAACTCCTTTGAATCACAGTTACAATCATATGAACCTCATCATTTCCATTATTTACACGTTTTGGATGCCTTAATACCAACAATTAATTCACTAATGATATTCCAACATTATAAGATCAAACATTATCCAAACTCTCATTTCTTCTTATAAAAAATTCCAAACCTACGGGTCTATTTTCCATGAACATTTTGATAAAGAAAATGGAGTAATTTGGTAATAATTTCTTCTAAACAATTGTTCTCCTATCACTTAAGTTTCTAATGACACTAAGAGCATTCAATTAGGTCTAGTAATTTGAAAGTTATTTTCAGACTGTTCTTATACTGGAACAGTATTCTTTCCTCAACCTCCATCCAGAAATTAAAATTCTTAGAGACTGAATTAAAACTTGATTTCTTCATACAATTTGTATCCTATGTCTCTAGTTTACTTCAAGTAAAAAATCATTCCATTTGGATAACAATAGAATAAGTTATGGCTAAAATACCAAAGCATGTTTAAGCTGTGAAGGAAAGTTGGCTGCAGCGAACTTTTCCCGAGACCAAATTCCTAGTGCAATTATTGCAAGTTTGCCACATTGAACCCAAGAGTTGGCCGCATCAAACTTTTCCAGAGAGGAAATCCTTTAAGTTGTCTACAACAAACCAAGGAGTTAGATGCAGTGAACATTTCCTAAGAGGAAAATTCCTTGGGAAATCTTGCAAGTTGGTCACAGCGAACCCAAGAGTTGGCCGCAGTGAAATTTCATATAAGCATAAATAGTGAACATATAACAACATTTTATTCATCTTCTTCTCTTATTTTTCTCTAAGATTTCCAATTTAATTCTACTCTCATTTTTGACTTCCATTTAAACTCCAATCTTTCAAAAACAAAAATCCAAAATCCAAGTTTAAATAAAAATCATCAAAACCAAAAAAAAAAAAAACCATCCACGCATATCACCTTCACATTTTCTGCATTTTATTTTTCTCCATCTCTTCATTTTTTTCTTCTCCAACTTTCATTTTAAACAATCTTTGTCATCTCCAAACATCATCATACACCTATCTCTTAACTCCAAATCTCAAAACTCACGTATATTCATATATACACAGTGAAAACAAAGTCTTCACTTATGTTTTCTTCAAAAAATTTCTACACCTAGTTATACATGTTTTCTATGATCTTTCAACTCCGAAATCATTTCTATAACCTCTTATATCATATTCAAAACTGAAAAATCAACAAATCAAAATTTCCATCCTATTTTCACCATGAACATGAAAATGTTGAATATATACTAACAACTAATTCACCAAATTTAATTCATATGTCAACAACTCATAAAGATTTACACCATACTTACTTGATTTAGCTTCAAATTCTACAAAATCTCACTTAACCCTAGCTTCATACACAACCCACGATCATCATCTTTAAGGTTGGAAGGTTTGGGTTTTCTTATGGAAATGAAGAAGATAATATGAAGGAAGTAGCAAGTGAAAGATGGAAGCAAGGTTCAATGTTGGTGATGGTTGGGAACACAATTCATGAAGAAGGAGGAGAGAAGCCCACAAAAAAGATGAAGACAAGAGATACAAATGAAAGATATAACAATTACCTTGGTCTTTCAAGTGAAAGAACCGCAAGAGAAAGGACTGGTGAGTGGTAGTGACACTTGTCACTACCACTTGTCACCTTTTTATGGTCCCATATGGACCCTTATTAAAAACTTGTCTAATCAAATCCAATTTCTACTTCAATTATCTCCCAATTTTCAATGACATTTGTAAATAAATCCCTAAGTCATTTATCAAATTTTCCATTATGAATTAACAATAAATTCTACCCTCATTTATTAGTTATCTTGCCACTTAGCATTTTTTATAGTCCAAAAATACCCAAATTTTAATAAATTTTCTTTAAATTTACCAAAAATTCTAAACTACTAAATATACTCTCCAAATCAATTTTCAACATATAAAAACCACAATTCTCAATATAATCACATTTATAAACAATTATACCCAGAATGTCAATGAATGCATATACAGTAATTTTAATTTGTGCAAAAATTCAAATTCACGTGCATGTATGCTAACATTATGCATGAGCATGAGATGCATTTTTCTTAATCTCTCATTGATCTCTCATGTATAGTATTTTAGGGTTCTAACCCTTAGTACAGGAATGAGAAATTACATTTTCTCCCCTTAATAAATTTCATCCTTGAAGTTCTTATCTGTTTATTCAAAGAGGCAGGGGTATGTTTCCTCATATGCTCCTCCATTTTCCATTTAAGTTCATCACTCGAATAATTTCTTCCAATTGACCATAGTTGATAGACTTACCAGCTCTTACTATCACTTATTTAGTCATTCACTTTCTTAACTAGTTCCTCAATATATCTCAGATTATTCACAAATTTCACATCCGGTATCAATAACACATATATCGGATCATAACGATATTTCCCAAACATATCCATGTATCACTGTGTGAATCTGAAACATCTTTTATTAGTAATACTAACTCATAAACCATGGTCCTTTTCTCATAATAATTTCCTATGGACCAATTTATGTCAGCTTAGCTCCCCCTTTTTCCTAACCTGTGCATACCTTTTTCTCAATCTAAGCACACCTTGGAAAAGTGATACTCTTAGAGACATTTCATCTTTCGCTTGATAATTCACATCTCTTTAGTGTTAATACACTTAACTCATATGTATATCTCACTATATTCCACTCTTATCTCCATCTCACTATATTCCATACCTTTGGTGTTGATCCACCAATCTTATTTATCTTTCTTAAATCACTTAATTTCTAACACCGATCAATTTCACTTATCAACAACTTCTCCAATCAATTATGGCCTTCAACTATTTTAGGCCTCATTCATTTCAATGTAAGGGCGAACGACTCCTTTTGTTGTATAACGCCTCATTCCAATGATATCACTAGGATAATGATTGTTATTCTTAAAGTCAAATAGAACTCTACATTGATCTCATGTTCCTATGAACTCCAAAATATAAGCTTTAAGCATATCTCCAATAGTTAAAACGGTCGGCACTTCAAACATTCAGTCACTTGATTCTACATTCTTAGCCACTAAATGTTGTTTCAGTGTATTCCTACTAGGATGTATAGAACATGATGTTCTTACTGTTTTCTTTAATAATCTCTATGCTCAATCATCTTTATTAAGTACACATTCTTTCTATTTCAATCACAAAGTTACATTTTTCATATTCTAACTCAAAGTTCATATTCGTTTTCAATTCCTCACTAAGATTCACAATTGTGGATCCTCAATTTAGGCTTTACTAATCTTTCCATACAAACTAATTTTAAATTCTAATGTAGCTAATAATACTTCATTTTGCCCCATATTTAACTCGACATTCTATGCCCTTTATTGGACAGTTTGGCAACCTCACTATCTAAATTGTAATACACTACTATTAGATTTCCTGTTTAATGCATCTGATTATAACATTTGCTTTACTAGTCTAGTTCTCATTTGTACAATCATAATCCTTCAATACTTTTATCCATTGTCTCAATCTTGTATTCAATTCTTTCAAATTCAATAATTACCTCAAACTTTAATGATCTGCATATTTATATATATATCCGAAATGTTTCACCATACATATAATGTCTCTAAGCTCTCAAAATAATCACTATTGTATCAAAATTCAATTTATATATCAAATGATTAGTTTATGAGACTTAAACTGTCTGCATGCATAAGAAATCGCTTTATTATGTTGCATTAGGTTTCATCCTAATTTCTGATGTGAAACCTCATTACATACGACATAATCTCCAAAACTAAATGATATAATTACATCAGTGTTATATCTCATCAAAGATTCTTTTTACTTTCATCAGTCCATACGATCTACACGTTTTTCCTCATACATTTTTGTCAAAGGGCTAAAATCGGTAAAAACTCCTTAACAATCTCTGGTAGTATCCAATATACAGCTTGTTCTAGAAAACTCTAGATCTCTTATAAATTCCTTGGAGTTTCTTACTTCCTTATTACCTCCATTTTCTCTTTGGGTCTCTCAATATGCCATATTTAGATACTATATGACCAAACGTTTTATTTGATCAACCTGAGATTCACTCTTATTGAACTTGGCATATAATTGTTTCTATGTTCATGATATGTAAGAAGTGCCTCAAATATTTGAAATATTCTCCTCAACTTTTCGAACACATTAGATATATCATTTATGATTATAGTTACTAATTAATCCAAAAAAAATTGAGGTACTTTATTCTTTAATATTATGTTACTATCAGGGCATTGTTAACTCAATATCCCCATGATTAGTTCTTGGATCAATGAGGTAATATTATTACATGTTATTTTCGGTATCCCAATTTACTTATTTTCTTAAATGATTTTTTTCCATTCACTCGATTTCCTCTGATTTCACATTGACTTCTTTTAATGTCTATTCATTCATACTAGTTTCTCTATACATTTCAATTTATTTGCAATCTTAACTTTTTTGTGTTGGTAACACATTCATCAGATCTAATCTGTATCTGTTGTACATATTTGCATAGAATATAGTGTGGGCCTATATTCTCCTCACACTATTCATAATATCACCTCAAATTCAATAATCCAATCACATAGTTGGATACTTTTCATCAAACAAATTGCATACACTCTCAAGCAATATTTTCTACCTTTTATACTTGAGTCTCCATTTGGAGTGGGACTCCATTACTCACTCTTGAATAATTACAAATTCATTTCTAATTTGTTCTTTCATTGATCATTATTAATATAAACTATTTGATCTACGTAACCTAATTCGGTGAAATTCTTCTTCCAAAGAAGATTTCATGCTACATTTATCTATACTGTTCATGCAATCTTTATCAATCAATTATATTTATCATTGCTTATCAACCATTCTTAGTATCTCAAGAAGATCAACTTCTATCATTCTTACACTGTTATAATGTTCTAATTACCAAAACACAATGAAGTAGTAAACATGATTATTGTCGCATACGCTTAGGTGTGTATTATTAAAGTCATCCCATTTGTCCAAAGATTTATCTCTGACAATTCACCAATTTATATCTTACACAAATGATACTTTGTTCTCCATTGATTCTAGACAATATTTCTCTCTTTATCCTCACCCATGATCAGGGTATCCCTGCCATGATCGTGACAGAAACCTATTTTTGTTAGGACACTATTGTGCCCTACACTTTCTTCCTCGCATTAACACACATACTAACATTAACTTTACCCCAATTCCCCAAAATTTACCTCTTCTATTGTTACATCATGTCATAATGATTCAACTACCATATTGGGTGCATTAACTCTTCTCATTTGATTCATCATGTTTTTCTTTATCTCATTTCTATCTCATCTTCCTATTGTCATTTATCCTCAGTCAATTCAAAATTATTGATGTATAATAATCATAAAATTCTAATCTCAATTTTCGCTAATATATTCTTATGGTGGATCGTAACTCTTGTCACATTCATCAAACAACCACTTCAGTTCCAAATTCATCT
The DNA here is from genome assembly GCA_025504915.1 of Erythroxylum reticulatum. Lineage (NCBI taxonomy): Eukaryota > Viridiplantae > Streptophyta > Magnoliopsida > Malpighiales > Erythroxylaceae > Erythroxylum > Erythroxylum reticulatum. The sequence continues at coordinate 38,031,262 of JANSVA010000004.1, forward strand.
TCTTAAGATCATAATAATTTTTGTTTTCATTACATTCTACTTATACACTTTAATCTCATCATTTCTACCTATATCCTTATTCTCCTCAAACAATCTATGACAATACATTCACATCTATATCACATTCTGGGATATATCATCACAGTATAATATTGATGTTGTATTTAATAATACATCCACCAATACAAATACGTTGAATCATTATCTGTTATATTTGCAAATACACTATTTCTCTTTTCTATTTATCCACAACTTTCATTTTCTCATATCATGAAAGAGTATTATTTTTCTCACTAATTCTATTAGCTCAAACTTTTATCAATTACTTATGCGTGTGACTCATGTAAATGCGACTCAAACTAGGGATTAGTTACCACTGCATGCTAAGACATGTCTAAAATGCATGTAACTTGACACATATTTTGAAAAATTCCCATGTAAGATACTAATTTTGGGCTCTGATACCAAATTATAACACCCTACTCTCGCAATACACTTACCCGACATCCTGAGAGATATCTAAGTGCGTACCCCATAAAGGTAGCATGTTAGAGCAATCAAACGATCAAACTCATTATAAAATTTTATTTTTTTAAAATAATGCACACGTTTGCTGAAAATTAATAAAACAAATAGGGCCCACTTTTATTCATAAACTTTTTCAATCACAACATTACAATCATTATACATCTCTTCAGAATTTCACTAGTACTTGGGCCGATTACAAAGATAAAACACTTATAAACATAATATTATTACATTTCAAAATCATTTACCAAGCTTTCCACTTTGGAAAGTTATTACAAAACATTGATATTCAAATATACATGTTACAATAATTACGGAAGACTCAATTCGATACAAGATAAGAAAATACAAATGCAAATGCAAACTGATCCCGACCTCTATCTCGTACTTGAATGTAGTGGCCGTACTCCTGTTAGCCTAACGGGACAACTCTTCTGAGCCTGAAAAATATTGCAAATTTTGGGTGAGTTTTGCACACTCAATGAGTGACCATCCTCAGTGGATCACTCAATCACACAACACATACAGTACACATATTCACATAATACACATCAATTCATTAATAATCATATGGAGTGACATATAATTCACATTTATTGGAAATATATCTCACATACAAAAATTAGTGAAATTAATCAAATCATACACATCAAATGCATATGTGATGCTTATGAGACTCACTTTTAATTTGCTATTGTTGTGACCGAGTCCCTATAACTGTCTCGTATTTATTGTCAATACCGAACTCATTAATAACTGCCCCGTATCTGTTACAGATACCAGACTCATTTTATATAGTGATCCTTTGACTCTTATACACTTTCTAAGCTTTTCGCTCTTTTTCACAATCTAAACTTTAAGCTCTTTTTAGGTGGCTACTCCAGTTACAATAGCCATTATCTTTCATGCATTTATGTAATATGAAGCATCAATCACAATGGATCAATCAGTTACTTTCACATGTCATCGGACCTTAGTCCGTCATTCAACTTTTAAGTTAAGAATCATCTTTTTATTCATATGCATATTCACATTTATTCCTTCAGAACTAGGTCTAACATTTAACAATTAAGTTATGAAATCATATATTCCGCCCAATTCACATTTAAGTAGCACTTCAATATTTCATTCATGCATCAAAAGTCTCGAACCTTCAATATATGAAATCAACACAATCACATCAATCATATTCACATTGTATAATAATCATATCAACAGTCATTCAATGTAAAAATTGAAATCAGAACAAACAATGAAATGAGACCATCTAGGTCAACTCATAGTATGCTCCAAATTAGCAATTGCTTCCAAGATATGGAAAAGTTTGAATGTGAACATTTAATAATTGCACAATTATAAGTACTCCTTTATGCACAAATGTGTATATGGAATATGTACAATGCCTGCTAGATGACAATCTTGGGTATCTTATTAAATTTCACATCTTATGCACATTCTCATCTTTAGCATTATTTGCCTTCATAATAATCAATTCTCATTCACTTTTACTAGATACTCATTACTTAACTCCTTTGAATCACAATTACAATCATATGAACCTCTTCAATTCCATTATATAAATTTTTTTGATGCTTTAATACCAACAATTCATTCACTAATGTTATTCCAATATTATAAGCTCAAACATTATCCAAACTCTCATTTCTTCTTATAACATCTCCAAAATTCCAAACCTATGGGTCTATTTTCCATGAAAATTTTGATAAGGAAATAGAGTAATTTGGCAATAATTTCTTCTATAAAATTGTTCTACTATCTCTTAGGTTTCTAATGACACTAAGATCATTCAATTAGGTTAAGTAATCTAAAAGTTATACCCCAAACATTTTTGGACAGTTATTATACTAGAACATTATTCTATGCTCAACTTCCATCAAGAAATTGAAATTCTTAAAGACTAAAATAAAACTTGATTTCTTCATAACATTTGTATCCCTATGTCTCTAGTTTACTCCAAATTATAAATAATTACATTTGGATAACTACATAACAAGTTATGGTTAAAATACGGAAGCATGTTTACACTGTGCAAGAAAGTTTACCCCGACGAAGCCAAAAGTTGGCCGTAACGAACTTTTTTAGAGAGGAAATCCTTCAAGTTGGCCGCAGCAAACCAATGATTTGGACGTGATGAACTTTTCCCGAGAGGAAAATTTCTCGAGCAATCTTGCAAGTTGGTCGCGGTGAACCCAAGTGTTGGCCGCATCGAACTTTCATATAAGCATACGTAGTGAACATATTACTGCGTTTTATTCATCTTCTTCTCTTCTTTTTCTCTATCTAATATTTCCAATCTAATTCTACTCTCATTTTTTAATTCCATTTAAACTCCAATATTTCACAAAAAAACCCAAAATCCAATCTTAAATAAAATTCATCAAAAACAGAAAAATCCATCCATGCATATCACTTTCACATTTTCTGCATTTTGTTTTTCTCCATCTCTTCATTTTTTTCTTCTCCAACTTTCATTTTAAACAATCTTTCTCGTCTACAAATATCATCACACACCTATCTCTTAACTCCAAATCTCAAAACTCATGTATATTCATATACACACAGTGAAAATAGGACCTTCACTTCTGTATTCTTCAAAATTTTTCTGCACCTAGTTATACATGTTTTATATGATCTTTCAACTCCAAAATCATTTCTACAACCTCTTGTAACATAGTCAAAACCAAGAAATCAAAAAATCAAAATTTCCATTTTATTTTCACCTTGAACATGAAAATGTAGAATATGCACTAACAACTAATTCACCAAATTTAATTCATATGTCATCAACTCATAAAGATTTACACCATACTTACTTGATTTAGCTTCAAATTCTTTAAAATCTCGCTCAACCCTAGCTTCACACACAACCCACGTTCATCATATTCAAGGTTGGAAGGTTTGGGTTTTCTTATGGAAGAGAAGAAGATAACATGAAGGAAGTACCAGTGAAAGATGGAAGCAAGGTTCAATGTTGGTGATGGTTGGCAACACAATTTATGAAGAAGGAGAAGAGAAGCCCATGAAAAAGATGAAGATAAGAGTTAAAAATGAAAGACATAATGATTACCTTGGTCTTTCAAGTGAAAGAAACATGAGAGAGAGGAGTGGTGAGTGGTAGTGACATTTGTCATTGCCACTTATCACCTTCTTATGGTCCCATATGGACCCTTATTAAAAACTAGTCTAATCAAATCCAATTTCTACTCCAATTGTCTCCCAATTTTCAATGACACTTGTAAATAAATCCCTAAGTTATTTATCAAATTTTCCATTATGAATTAACAGTAAATTCTACTACAATTTATTAATTGTACTGCCACTTGGCATTTTTTCTGGTCCAAAACTACCTAAATTTTCATAAAATTTCCTAAAATTCACTAAAAATTCTAAACCACTAAATATACTCTCCAAACCAGTTTTAAACATTTAAAACCCAAAATTCTTAGTATAATCACATTTATAAACAATTATACACAGAATGTCAATGAATGTACGTGTAGTCATTTTAATGTGTGCAAAAATTCAAATTCACGTACATGTATGCTAACATTATGCATGAGCATCAGATGTATTTTTCTTAATCTCTCATGTACCGTATTTTAGGGTTCTAGTATGGGAACAGGACGTTACAATGATCATGGACCATTTTTGGCCCAAATATCTTCTAAAACTCCTCTGTTAATTGATACTGACCCTGAAATACTAGCAAACATATCAAGGCACCTAAAAAATATAATATTTAAGCTCAAAAGCTTTTACTAACCCATAAAACACTTATAACACAAGTAATTAACAAACTAACACAATTCTGACCTAGAAACATACTAAATGATCGAATTAACGACTAAACACATATCAAACTATGCCCTAAAACATTATGCAATTTACACTTATCAACATCCCCACACTTAAACATTTACTTGTCCTCAAGCAGAAAAAACAACAAACAACACCAAAACACAAAGCACACAATGCAACAATGAGGCAATGACTTTAACTTCACAAAACAAATTTAAGTCTAAACACAATCATTCAAGTTGTTCCAAATTATTAACATGAAATATCCGCGTTTACGAATTATGGACTAAATATACATATTAATCAAAGCTTAAATGTCAAGTTTATTGACACCCTTGTGTACTCACTTATTAATAATTATTTGGTCAATCAAACTTTGTAACTACTACTAAGTACGTTTTCATGAAAAGTTAAGCTACTTACAAGTTTAATAGGTTTTTATTAGAAAACATTCTTTTTTGTTACTTTTTGTGGACATTGACCTAGTTGTTTTACATGAAGGCAAACATTGGTGATGAATGTCGATCCGATTACTCAACTAAGTCATGTTTTTAGTAAGTTGCTTGGTTGGAATGTCATTATATCCTTTTGACGCGAAGAAACACATTTATGATACATGTCGATCCTATTACTCGGCTACATTACGTTCTCAAGTGGCTACTAGCTCTATTCATAACCCGAAGGCTAGCAGAACAGTTATTTATTTAAAATTTATAAACATTTTCTTTTAATTAATGCCTACTTTATTGCTTTAACTACTCGTTTTCATGAAAAAATTATAGTAAAGCTACTTAGTCAAAATACCTAAAATTATGAATGAATGTGACAACTTGTAGGGTGATAAACTAACACTAAATCCTAATTAACTTGCATATTTTAACCAAAGAACCTAGATCACTAATTTCGCAAGCTAATGACTTTTCACAACCTAATAGCTTATGTTCAAAATTAAACCAATTTCGTTCCATCTAAGCCATCGATACATTCACACAATTCACAATATGCAACCTAAACACACTAGCATAACAATATGCAAATTTCACACTAAAATAAAAACATACAACCCTCCCCACACTTGAACAACATATTGTCCTCAATGTGAGAAGGAGAAAAAAACACATATTGAAAGAAATAACATAAAATAAAATAAAACAAAAATAAATTCTAAATGTAAAAGAAAAGGATTAGAAACAAATCCTTATGGTGATAGAGGTGGTGATGGTGAGGAAGGTATTAGTTGCACACCCTGAGCATCGAAATACCTATGAATACGTCTAATGTCCTAGCTCTGGCATCTTTGTTCCTTTTCCATATTCCTCATTACTTTGGAGTTTTCAGCGAAAGTATCTGTCAAAGTTTTGGTTTGATCAGATATTGCTATCAGTTCTTTTTTCTATCCCTATTCTTTTTCTTTGTCCTCCTTCCTGGACTCCTCGCTAATCGAATCTCCTTCTTATTATTACTGAGTGCTCGAACTAGCTTAACTAGTCCTGATCTTAACGCATATTTTGACACTAATATCCCGAAGTTCCATATTATGAGACTTAAGGATTTCAGCTCACCACATATGATGGTTCATGAATTCAGGACGGTAGACCGTAAATTCGTTACACTCAACTCCGTAATAATCAGCTATGGCCGAAACCAAGTAACCCACTCCTAAGTTATTGTTCCTCTTACGTTGAGTAGCAATAATTACATTGAAGACAAAGGTGGTTGTACGAACTAGGATGTTGTGGTCCATGCACCACAATGGGAAAAGTTCCTTCATCGAATACTTGTTAGTTTCGTCTTGTCAACAACAGCTTGACATATGTAATTGTGTAGCAAAAATTTTTTGTGGCTTCTGATGTTATTGTTATGTGCATTTTTATCGTTGAAGCGCTCTAACCTAGTTAATTCAATCTAGTAAGGGATGACATAGAAATGATTGTGATGATCCACTATGGATGATTCAGGGAACCCATAAAGTTTATACCAAATATCATAATTAAGCTTATAAGGTGTGCCCCACAACCTAAACCATAATTCCTTAGGCTTATTGGATTCGAACTGAAGGGATGTAAAGAATTATAAGGTTAGTTCTTTATAAACTAGATATTCAAAATGAATAAACTATCGCCATTGAATTCTCTCTGCTAGATTCTTGAACTTTTCTTTCAATTTAGTCTATCTAAAGTCTCAAAATGGAAGTACTTAGGAACATTAATTTGCTTATTATAAAGGAAATGAAAGTAGTTACCTTCCTCATCTGAGAAGATAAGGAAAGGCGCTTCATAATCCGCTACCATATCTATCTTTCCTCAACACGATACTTAGGTTTTCCCTTTACATTGGGTGTGCTTAACAGTCTGCTTGATCCATGGCCCCATTAGGAATGAGAGTGTGCAAGAGTTACGAGAGTAAGGGAGTTGAGTGTAGGTAAAGGGAAGTGAATGTCTTATATGTAGAGAGAGAGAGTCTGACTGAAAGTGATGGAAGAAACGAGGTTACAATTGAATATATAGGTGAGGGGAGGGCAATTTTGTAAGAAAAAGACTAAAAAACGGGTGCCTATAATGCCTTGTCGCAGGCCACAATTATGGTCTTCAATGATTTCATCAAATTTTAATTTTTTTCATCTTTTGTCCTTATATACACCCACTGAGATCCTTTTCTCACTTCTTTTTAGCACTATCACCTCATTATACTTTCCTTCCTGATCATCTTTATCAAAATTAATGCCCTAATCTTCCATGATATTTATTTAGAACCGAAACAACCTAACTATGGAATTCAAACTATCTAAAATCAAAAAAATAACCACTAATTTGAAAACCATAAGTTGCCTCCTATGCAACACTTCTTTTAACATCATTAGCTTAATGCTCTTCTTTACTCAAGGGGGTTTAAGAAAATTCTTCGATGGTAACTCGGTTGTCAATCTCATAAAATGTGCACGCGCCACCTAGTTGCTTATGTTGCCACCTTTCCTTTTCTTGATTATTTCTTCTCCTTCTCCTACGAGATTTATTCTTTTCCAGGTAACACTTTTGATCATCGTTATTCTCTTTTTCTCCACCAAAATTCGTTCCCTTCATGATGGCCATTGGATGGAGAGGACTTTTGTCGTTATTGGTTATGATCAAAGACACATATTCCTCTCCTACCCTTAGAATCTATGATCAAAGTCACATGTCCAGTATAAAAAAGTCTGTAGGAAAGGTGAACTTTTCCACTCAAACATGAACATCTTATGTGATACCCTTCGAATGATGAATTGACTTATTTCTTGTTCTTACCAGTATCTTAGTAGGGACTATCTCTCCAAACCTTAGTTTCTGATATAAGGAATATAGCATCATGTTTATGCTATCACCAAAATCACCAAAGGCTCTCTCTATTTTGCCACCTTTAATAATGCAGGGGATATAAAAATCCTTTAGATCCTCCTTCTTTGGTGGTGTCATCAATTTCTTTTCTTCCTACAACTATTTTTTCGCCTTTCCCTTTATTGATTCCATCAATGTAAGCCATGCTTCCAGTTGCTTGATCATGTCTACAACTTCATTTAGCTCAACTTCCTTAGATTTCCTCATGGCTTTGATCGAGAATGGAGCCAAGGGGTGGTACTTTTTTTTATCTCAAGCAACTTGTACCTTGCCAGTCGAGAGCCTTCGTTATTCTATTGCACCTCTGCCTTCCCCTTGTTCCTAAATAGATTTGGGTTTTGTTGTTCTAATATGGCGTAGGGGTTTTTATGTTGATGCTTTTTGGTTGTTTGTAATTCTAGTTCACTTCAAAAAACATTCTTATTAACCTTATTCTTGTCATTCCCTTCATTGTCTTCATCTTGGTATAATTCCTCCTCAATTGCTTGTGTAATGACCATGATTTGTTCTTTTGGATTAGACTTGGTGTTACTTAGAAGGGTTTCTTTATTTCGAGTTGCTATTACTTATGCTAATTGATTTACTTGGACCTCCAGCTTATGTATCGAGGAGGCGTGGTTCATTGTAACTTCCTTGAACTTGCCTTTAAGCCTCTTATGTGCATCCTCCATACCTCCAATTTTGTCCAAAATTTTTTCTTATGAGGCCTGAATTGTCCTCCAGCATTGCTTCTTTCTTCCCTTCAAGAGCCTCTTCATGTCTATTTGACAAAGCATTCTTTCTGCTATCTTAGCCTCTCCAGGATATAGCCTTTTCTTTCTCTCTAAGAAAGATATCTTGAGCTTTACGTTATAGTAGTATTCGCTCTCTTGTTTCGTACTTTGAATAGAGATTTTTTTCTATGTATTGGACAATCACAGTTTTTCTCTCTTGTAAGCAAAAAGTATGTTATTCTTCGACTAGGACTAGTATTTATAGCCTAAGCCTCCACTGTCTTCTTGAAAACTACTTCTTGAATCTTTAAGAAACCGTTATTTAGTTGAGTTCTGTAACTAACTCCAACTAACTAACTGTCTGATGTTCTAGAGTATGTTCCTTTTTGTATTGTCTAATATTATCACTTTATCTGTTGTTTGTATTTCCTCTATTGTTTACGCTTTGTCTATTGTTTGCACTTCATTTGTTATTTGTGCTTCGTCTGTTGTTTGCACTTTGTCTATTGTTTGTGTTTCATCTATTGTTTGCGTTTTATCTATGATGACGTGTATTTTCTGGGATGACTAAGTGTTACTTACATTTTTCTGCACACTTAACAAACTTATCAAAAAAGTTATATATTTCTAAGATTATTATTATTTGATTGTCACCAAAATTAATAGAAGTGAAGTCTACTTGACTTAACAGCCTTTAGGTAGTCTTTTCCTTTGATGGAACCTTTGCAAAGAATTACAAACATGGTTAGTGGCTCCTGAATCTAATATCCAAGAATCAGATAAATCTGTCACATTTCTAGTTCCTAACAAACTTAAAAAACCTATACCTTGTTCGCTTTTGAGGGACTCAAGGTAGGCTGGATAGTTTCTTTTCCAGTGGCCCATCTATTCACAGTGAAAACACTTTCCCTTGATGTTCTTTTTGGCCTTCTTTTTCATGGGTTGGGCCTTGACCCCTGTTTGGGGCTTCTTTTTCATTGGACCCTTCTTCTTTTGCTTGCCCTTACCTTTGGGCTTAGAAGAAGATGCTACATTGGCTTCTAGCTCATGAGCCTTGATATTTAATATCTCCTCCATAATCTAGAGATTATTCATCATCTTACTCAAGGTGTAATCCTTGCCGTTGAGCTCATAGTCCAACTTAAACTACTGAAAAGAAGAGTTTAAGCTATTGATGATCATAATCATCTGCGTGTCTGCATCCATGTCCAGCCCAAGCATCTCAGCCTCAGTAACTACAGATATTACCTTAAGAATGTAATCCCATACCGATTCACTAGGTTTTTGTCTAAGATTGTGAAAGGTTTAGATAGCTTTCACCCTTGTAGACCTGGGCCTCACACCAAACATCTCACGTAGGTAATGGACCATTGCACTAGCAGTTTTAATACAAGTAATTTGCTTTTGCATGTATGAAAACTACTAGCCAACAATATTGGAACTTTGTATAAAATCGTGATGCATGTATGCATGATGATAGATTTAACAAAACTTAGAAAATATAAAACTTTATACGATGGTTATTTTTCTTATCTATAACAGACTAAGTGACAGTGGGTCATCTTATCCATTAAACGAAAAACTGGGACCCTCCCAATAAAAAAACTACCAAGCATCTTCATGCCTAACTTTTTGAGAAGTGCCATAATTTGGTCTATACTTTTACCAACAGAGCTATGGTGGGCAGGTTATTGATAAAATATATTGAGTGTGTAACCATTTGATTCATCCACTAAAGGTACTTACAAACCATGCCTCGGTGGGAGGTCACATTTGCTACCAATAAATAGACTTATCCATAAGGAGACCCAAACTATGTAAGATCTAGGATTTATGCCCTCTAATGGGGAGTAACACTTCACCACATGCAAATAGGCCATCATATGGAGACCGTGGACTCTCACATGAGCATCCTCTCCC
>JANSVA010000004.1:38050304-38063629 GCA_025504915.1 Erythroxylum reticulatum
TTCATCGCCAGGATCAAGTTGGCCATTGTTTCCAAAGTTAAGAACAAGTAAGAATAAACCATGCTTTTTATTTCTGATATAATCATATATGAAGTGCTTCTAATAAGTATTAGACTCTTTTTTTTTTTTTGGAGAAAGTAACATTAAAGTATTAGACTCTATTTTAATGGAATTGGTAATTGATGTATTTAAACGAACTAACAAATGGCAGACTCATTTTTAAGTGACTTCAAATTTTCACATTTAACCAATGATTAAAAATTAGATTGATTGAGCCTATTCAACCTAAAAATTTTAAACTGACTATTTTTCTAATTTGATTTATTTTAATAATTTTTATTGTTAAAATTGACTAATTTATTAATTAATCAGTCAATTTTTGTAAACTAAGTAAATTTTTTAAACTAAATAAGCTAATTATTTTTATTTAATAATTTATTTATTCAATTAAATTTCAAATTTTTGGTAAGTAAAGAAAGTATCTTTTAATCTTTTTTTCAAATTTTTTAATTTTGTTAGATCTTTACTTTAACAATTTTAGTTGAACCTAAATCAAGTTGCATAATGATTGGACATGGAAACAACGGGACCACGTCACTTGTGAGAAGGGATGTATGTATTGCGTATCTCAGGATAGAGATAAGATCTATATATTTCGTAACTAAGAATAGAGATTAGAACAAAATATTCAGCGAAATTTTGATTAAATTACTACTTAAACGTGGTATTTGATCAATTGATGAATTGACCTTGCAGCCATTTTTTGCTAATTTTCTATTCCCGACATCACCGTCCGTTGGAGCTTAGGTTGGGCTCAACAGCTACTTGATGGTGGCTTTTCTGGATGTAACTAAGCATGATGCTGTGACTCCATGTCTGAAAATGACACTTCCTGGTGATATTCATCAATAGTTGTTGTAATCATCTATGGAGTTTTGAAGAGGGGCAACAAGTAACAACGTAGACTTACCTCTTTATTAAAGAGTTAATCGTTTACCGCATTCAAACTTTATTTATATTAAAATATGTACTTGAAGAAGCTAACATAAAGATGAAGAATGATATATTATTGAAAGCAGATAAGAAAAGATATTCTATCTAAATTTAAAATATATATATACACACATATGATTAATTATAAAATTTAAATAAATTAATTAAAATTTTATTATATTTATCAAAATTTTATGCTCAATTACTAAGTTTGATAGGCATATTATATGCGGTTGAAGTGATGCTAAGAAGCACAAATAAATAAATAATATTTAAGTGTATGTGCTTTTTGGGTGAACATAAGTGTATGGACTTTTTTTAATAAACGGAAATAAATATCTACTAATAAATATTTTGCAGTGAAAGTAATATGAATAAGATAAATAATTAAAATATACAACAGAAACACATTAACTTCTATACTAAAAACATCATAACATCCACAAAATTATAACTCATAAAAGTTGAAGTTCTAAAAGTCACTTCTAAGTTTAGGTGGCATACTTTATATAGCAATATTTATAAAAAAAATCAGTCTTCTACTATATTTATATTATCTTTATTTCAACTTTTTTATAACCATAATCTTTTGAAAGACTTGAGAATATTTAATTTTATATGTTAAATTTTATTTAGGATTGGACCTATAAAGATAGGAATGCTTATATAAACTAACCAAGTCATTTTAATTATAAAAATGATGGATATTTGTCTTCTAATTTATTAGAAATATAAATATTAGATTGAACATGTGAGTCATGCAAACAAAAGAAAATGAAATAGTTGATGTTATGCTTATATAATTCCAATGCATATCCCTAATAGCCGTCCAAATTAAAATCATTAAAACATACATAGATAGGGTATAGCAGCTGGTTGTGATTACGTTTAATTTGTTCTTGATGCACTTCTAATGAAACTGGGGGCGTGAGGACATTGATGTTGTAACCGACCGTTTCATCATCATTTGAATTCATATCGGAAAAATCAATGTTTCAAGCAGGAGTATTGAGACACTTGGAGATAGTTTGTGCCTGACCAACCGACAGTAACAATATTTTTTTCACAAAATATGTCTTACGTAGATAGTTTTAATCAACTGATTGTCTCACGCTAAGGTTAGCCTTACCATTAATAAAATGCATAGGAGTTTTTATGCACAAAGTAGTAGAGATCATTCGCTCATGACCTATCGTTGGACATGAGTTTCGAATCAAATATTTTTAGAAATCTCCATGCATTCAGTTTCGATGCAGCAAAAAAATGGCTGTCATCGATGCTATAAAGCTCTTTCTATAGGGAACTTTAATTAGGCTTAATCCCCATTATTGAGTATTTAGAAGAACGTAACTCTCTATGTTGTGGCTTCTTATGGCAAAGTCCTGACTTTCCTTGCTCTGTTAACCAAAACTTGTGTTTTTATTGTAAGTTTGCTAACGTTCATCTGAAATCCCTACGGCCTTAGATCAATGAAAAGTGAAAATTGGGGGAAACAGCAAGCCCTTATACTCTATTAAGAAAATTCTCATGTAGTCACTAGGCATATATGTAAATACATATATATAAATTATCGTATAACTCTTTGCTGTTTAAGCAAGTTATCATAAATTTTTTTGTCAATCAATTGTTGTAAGTTAATGTCTAATTTACCTTATAAAATGACACATAACACATGATAATTTGTATGGAATCAAATTACCAAGTAAACTATTTAACATCCTTTTTATCTTGCAAACAAGTATATCTTTATACTAAATGCATCTTTAATTTCTTACTTTGTCAATGGTATGAATTCTCCAAGTCAATAGCCGATGGTCTGCCGGTTCATGTAGGATCTTATCGTAAGTGGTTCATATTGTAGATTAGTTAAAGTTAAAGTTAATTATTATGTGTTCTTTAAGGTCAAAATTGCTTCGTTTTATAAGATAAATCAATTAATAACTTAATAATAGTTGAAAAATAAAATATTTATCATAATTTGATTAAATGATTTACAAAGAAGGTAAATGCATGCAAAAGTAAACAATCACAAAGGAATTCTATGCATTTGGCCCTATATGATAATATAATGACGCGATGATCACGTATTCTTTTTCTTAAGAACATAGAACTAATAAGGATTCACCAATACGAGTGATAGGAAGAGTTCTACCCTTGCCTATTTTGACCTTATTAGGATCTTGATATATATAGTTGAGAGTCAAGTTTTCTAAATCAAGAGTTAAGTGATGTATTGCTCCAATATATATCCAAAGTCCATGGATTGGTGGCATTGTTTGGATATGTGGCAGTTGCAAGATTAGAAACTGATTTAAATATAAGGATATGGTTGCTATCTGGTACGACTGGCTTTGGTTTTGTGCTAGGACATTTGCGAGCTAGATGTCCATAACCTGCATTTATGACACTAAATGGTACAATAGTTTATTAAGTATCAAGTAAGGCCATGATTTTAAAATTGTTGAGGAAGTCCTTGATGATGCAAACTGGTGAGTATTGCAAGAAAATTGAAAGCCTCTTCCTCGACCTCTTTGGGCTCATGCTTCTCGGCTTTTATAAGGGTTAGAAAATTTATTTTGGTGATTGGAGGCAATATGAGCAGTAGGCCTGAACTGAACTGCTGCAAAATTTTCTTCTTCACTTAACAATAACCAATATAAATCATCAAAATAAACTGCATCCAGTCTGCGCTGTAAATACTTCACAAAAGGTTGATATGTTGTCCCAAGACCATTAATAATAACTTGTGCAAGATCATCCTCAAATAACCGATTATTAAATGCCGCCAATTGATCATACATACATACTTTATACACGTTGCACATATGAGCAATTGTTTAGCTTATTTCTTTTGTCAAATGATAGTATTTGGATTTAATTTATGTTTTTGATCTTGATGCCATGTGCATGCAAGCTTGTTCCATGCATCACTTGCACTTTTTGCTCCAAAAATTTGTGGAATAAAATTTTCAGAAATAGACCCAAAACCCCAGCTAAGAACCATTTGATCTTTTTGAAACTAGTTGTTGTATTCAACAGTTGATTGATTTCCATTAGTAGTTTTTGGAGGTATAATGGTAATGCCAATATGTTGAGCAAGACCATAATTATGAAGAAGAGGTAACAACTACACTTACCGTATCAAGTAGTTTTAGAAATTAAGTTTGATAGATAACTGGGTTATATTTAGTAGAATTGATATATTTGTAGAAGAAGAGGAGGGAATGATAGCTTGACTTGTGATCATTTCAGTAGCCATAAAAGAAGAGGAGGTTATTAGACCTTCTTAAAGTTTTTTTTCTTGGAAAATAGACCCTTATTAAATTTCTGATATATACCATAAGAAAAATTATGGAAATAATAGTTTGGCCTATTATTTACTGCAATATTTGGATACATTTATAAAACATCTAAAATTAAATTCAAATGAAATTGATTTTTTAAAAATCAAGTTATAAACAATTCTAACGCAGTTAATCATTAAATTTAACTTGAAGCATTGTTAATCAATATTAAAAAATTAAAATTAAGAGATGCATTAGCTTGCAGATGTAACCTTTTTTTTTTTTTCTAGAGTTGATTCACCAAATGTAATGGGTGACGCAAATTAGAGTATACAAAATGGGTGAGTCATTTATAACCGAGGGTTACTTTTGATCTAATTCAGAGTCACTAATGGGAAGGATTATTTATTAGGAATCTTATAATATAAGTAGGTTAGGCCCTATATGTGTCCAAAAGTTTATGGAATTTTGTGTTTCTTGATCATGTCATAGGGCACAATTCCCTTCTATTTACCTTCATTGGAGTTCGCTGTATTTGTTTCAGTGGTAAAAAATATCTAATGGTCCTACTTATGTGCATTCACGAATGGAAGGCCTATTAGGACAAGAATAAGGTAACAATTGCACAATCATATACAGCTGAAAGCCCCCTTTCTAGCTCATAAAAATTAAGGTACAATGTATGTTTTGCAATTGCACATTTGCACTCAAACACTCTCTCCAACCTCTCAATACTCTTAACAATTTTCTAATATGCCAAAATTCTTTTCACAACTCATATATAGTTCAATTCTACCAAAAACTAAATCAAATGATCGTTATTCAAACGATTAGTTTCTAAGCAAGATCAAATAGTTGACCATATATCTTTAGCTAGTAAAGGCACCATCATAAGACAAAATCTACCTATTTTATTAGAAATTATTCTAACCATCGACTACTCAATTGTCCATTGGTTAGCTTCTCGGTACTAGTCAACAATCTCACCAATGATAAATGATCTATTATGTAAGGTTTTGAAATTTATCTTGCTAACAAGACCCCCCATCAAGGATTAAGATTCAAAAACATTTTGAGGCATCAAATATTTATATATTAAAAATTTCAAAAGTTTCAAAAATTCCATTTAATAAAAACTAGATTCAATACCATTTTAAAAGTTTTTCAAATTTTGTTTGAAGATTAAGATTTTTTTAAGTTCAAAATAAATTTTCTCTTGATTATCAAAAGACTTATCATTATGCCTCATAAATAGTCATGCAATGATTGAACTCCTAATTTATTGAAATGACTAATATAAGATTATAACAATGATTGTTATATATGGAATTATTTTATTCTTTCTTGTTCTTGGTCTACTTGATTTGAATTACCTTGAAATTCTCTTAAATTGTATTTGATTCTTTATTTTTATCCTTTAAATAAAACATCTAAGATACAAGATTGTTATATCTTTGTATTATACTAAGGAAAATCATTCATTGATATATTTAATAAACTATTAAACAAAACTAAAAAGTATAAAATTGTAATATTAAAAACAATTAATTTAAACTTTTCAATATTTTTAAATAAAGATTGATTAAGTATCAATATTTAGAAAATCAATTAAATAGGAAATATAAACATTTTTTGTACTTTTATTAAATAAAAATAAATTTTTAATAGAAATGACTAGAAGAAAGATAAATGAAATGAAGTATTTGGTAGATATTATAACAATAATAAACGAAGAATATTAAGAAACAAAAACAAAACCAAATGTTTGGATTTTAAAATTCTAAAAACCATTTTTTATTTTAGAAAATAATTGATTTATTTTTTTTTCCTCGGCTTATGTTAGGTTGAGTGGTTCTAGTGGTTTATGCTTAGGGACATTGACTCCTTTAATTTTTCTTATTTTCATAGACACGTCTTCAAAGTTTTGCCGTCATTACACTAACCTACCTATCGTTCTTCATCAAGTAATTAAAATTAATAACTCAAGCTCGTTTTCTGCAAACTTTGGTGGCTTAGGCTTTTCAATGTAGAGATATCCAATCATAATTAGGCTTTTCAATGTAGAGATATCCAATCATAAAGTTTTATTAAATAATTAGTACAAAGACAGCATCACATGGATCAAAGCCCAAGAAAAGGAAATCGACTTTATATACTCGATTTCCAATTATGTCTGGACGTGGCGAACCCTATTTCAAGAACGGACCAGAGTTCTGATAAAGGATAAGGATCAATGACGAGTTTGCGTAAGGTACTAATCATGCATGATTAGAGTTGGTTTCTATCTCCTGACTAGGACACAATACTGCTCAGAAATGGGATTTAATCGTAATTGTCATTTAGTTGATAGTCTTGAATCTCTTGATCATAGAAACATTACGTTCTGTAGCAGTGCATATAAGGTTTCTCCTAGTGATCTATATAGAGAGAGACAGACAGAGAGATGGTGATCAGGTCGCGTGGGAAAGGGGACTTGCTCCCATGCAAATATGCCCTTAGTTGTCAAAACAATAATAAACAATTTTAATCAATCCAATCAATATGGGATAATTATTCCTTCAGAATTCTCGTTCTAATTTTATACTATGACTTTGGAATTTGCAAATCGACATACTTCACAGAAGCCATCCAATTCCTTCACATAATCCTATATTACCTCCTTAAAGAAACAGAAAAACGACATCCTTTGCCCATGTGCACTCTCTGCCACTACCCATCATGGGCTTCTTTCAGACCTAGCAATCCCCAACTGACCTATGCAACTCATATTAATCTTGATGAAGACAAAACCCTCCAACCAATCCGCATTAAACCATTCTTTCACAAATGTAGAACTTGGCAGAGGCCAAGGCGTATACTCTTCTCACCTCTCTACACTAGTCTACCATTTCTGTCACATGCAAGCGTCGGAGATTCCAACATCCACTAGAAAAAGAAGACCTTAATTATAGTTGTATGTTAAACTGTGGAGGAAACTAATTGTTGGGTGAGACTTCACTTCCTTCTATGTGATAACTCCTTTTCACTTGCATTGGAAGCACATTAAAGTTCAAAGAAAGCTCTATCAGATGCCTATTAATAGAATCTTGAAATTATCACTCATCATTTACTACTTGAACCATTAGTTCTAAATTGACTTGGATCTCTCATTTGAGCATGTCTCACACCTACTGTTAGGGCTTTCACTAGAGAACCATACTCTCTTCTCTCTTCACGCCTCCATTTTGTTTCTTTTCACAATCTTTGACGGTTAATCATATTTAATTATCTAACTTTTAGGGTTTATTAATATACTATTGCGAGAGTGTACAACTAATTTGTACGCAGAAGAAGAAAACAAGATGTGTAGATAGCGCCTACGGGACAATATTCTCTTCTCAATTAAAGAAAAGCCTATTGTAACGTAATAGAGAATAATTAAATGTGGTGATTCCCGGAGTTGGTAGCAACTTTTTGGAGCTATTATGAACAATAAACGGAGAAAAGTGGCAGCGGAGAACACGAGCAAATGGACTTATGCGAGAAAGATATCGGAACTACAACAGATCTGATCATGATGATGGTAATAGTACAAAGAAAAAGGGAATCCATGTTGTGATGCATCTGACTTATGTGTGCTTTTGAAAAACAATGTGTGTGTGTTATTATGGTATAGTTTAAGTTGTGTTTCTGATAGGATGTCAGTGAGGTACTGAATGGGAAAACGTGCCTCTCTCTATCCCATGCTGTTGCTAATCAGTTCCTTTGTCTGTTCACTCCAACTCATACTCGAAAATCTCTTCATGTAGATGTCTATCTTAAGCGCACATCATCGACCTCTCTCTCTCTCAACCCGTGAGACACACAAGCAGACATTCCATATTAGGTTTTCTTCTGAACGTGCAGGATGCAGCAGTTAATTAATGTAGAAACTTTTTCACTTGAAGACCTAGGTCCTGATATTCTTCCTTGAAACCCTAAACTAAAATTGATCATTCTAGTGTCAAATACATTAAATTCGTCTGCTAAAATAGATTAAAAATAAAAACACAGAAGAACGAGTTAGCTCTCACAAGGATGATACTCTGATTGCTTAAATGCTACTTTGGAGCAAGAGAGCATTTAAATTTTAAGCAATAATAGAAATTTAAAAAAAATCAGAGCAAACTAAACTTAGAGTCATAGAAATTATCTGATTCCATCCTTAGAATTTTCATGTTTTAACTTTGATATTGCTTGCCGGAATCAACAATGACTATGTTATCTGTACGACAAACTTCCAAGATAGATGAGTTCCATTGTTTTCTGCCACTAGACATAAAGAGATCCAAACTCAAAGCCAGAGGCCTCAGGCCTGACTCAAGAGTCTGGATTGAAGAAGGAAAATGAAAGCGAAGAAGAAATCATAATATAAGCAATAAAATGAAGAAGAAACTAGAAACAGTAATACATCCTTTTAATTTGGCGAGTTCTTCAACTACTTTACCTTACGAGTGTCACCAAGCCTGAGTTCAAGATCCAATTCCTCAATGGTGCAAGGGCTAAGTTTAACCTCAGATTGGATGCTGTGTTTATCAACTGAATTTGACTTCGAGAGGAAAGGTAATGATGATTCATCTATTCTTCTTCTCTTGCAACCGATAGCCTCCTCCTCTCCATCTGAATTTGTTGGACGAGTTCGTCGAACAACCAAATTCAAGCTCACGGACAAATCAGTTTTCACATAATCTAGTTTAGCACTACATCCTGATTCTACAATCCTGGAATGCTTGTCTCCATCGCTATGCGGATCAGAGACATGGTTATATAGATCCTCTGGTGAGTTTTGACGCGACAAAGAGGAGCAGTTAGGGGACCTTCTCTGGTCTTTCTCAATAATAGATGAAGAAGACAAGGGAAAAAGTGATTTCTCGCAGCAGTTTTCTTGAGTAGGTGTTGATGAAACCCTAGATGGAGAAGATGGAGATGGAATAGCACCAGGGTCATAATTAGGGTTAGGGTTATAAACCAAGGTATATATCTGTGGTGGGTATTGGAAACCCAAAGGAAGGTGATTCGGATGTTCATGATGAAGAATTTCACTGTGTGGATTTGGAGACTGCTTTAGTCTAGCTCTATCCCTCCTGTGCACATTCATGTGTCCACCTAGAGCTTGAGCTGACCTGAATTCTCTTTTACAAAAGCTGCAAGAATAGGATCTTGGAGGCCATACACAACCTCCAAGTGGACCTGCTGCATCTTCTGCAAAAGCTTGCTCTTCCCAGGAATCATCATATGAAGGTTTGATAGATGCTTGAAGATTAGAACTCAAAGTGTGCTTTTGCCGAGTCCACATCCAAAGTGGAGATTTCTCCATAACGACTGTCTCCGGGCCGGAGTCAACAAATCACTTCTTCCCTGCTGTTTCAAGTTTCAATATGGTGTAGGAGAACAGGATTATAAAGAAACATAAACAAGGAGAAAACTGTTGATGACTAAAGAGGAGAAAACTGTAGATGATGGTGTTCCTAGAGAAGTTGCTTGGAAGGTGATGAATTGATGTCTACACAGTGTAACCACTTCCTTTGGTTTTTCTGGTCGGTTTCGTATGCGGTCCATCGCTTAGACTAGTAATCTTCATTTTATTCTTTTCGTCTGAATTTTCCTTGGGAAGAGGGAACTATGATATAGTAAATCATTCTGGTGGGTCCAATACACTGTTGCTTGCGCGGTGTACTAGTGTTTGCAGGCAAACTGAGATCGCTTCTGACTGAAATCTCATTGTAGAGGCATGAGATACTCTGTTACTTTTATTCAGTTTCAAGCCTGTGCTATTGTTAATTATCCACAATTTCACTGGGATCCACTGAAATTTGTGGATAAAACATAGAAGTAACAGAGAATGTGATCCCTCGTAGAGGTTCAGGAAAACAGGTCAATAATTAGGCTTTATCAATATCAGCAATTAAAACTTTCCTTAATAGAGAAATTATTTTTAAAATGATAATTAGCTTTATGATACCCTTAATTCACCCCCCTTGTAACCTTTTATGTCCTGAAAACTGAGACCCTATCTCTAATTTTCACCTCTTAACTCAAAGTTTTAATTTGAGGAACATGATTTACCAACGATCGATTGCGATACCAACGAAAAATATGTGAGGTAGCACCTACTAAAGGTTTATTGTCAATGTGGTTATGTTTGTCAAAGCCTATACAAAGCATTTTGACAAAGAAACTTTTAAACATGCTTAGTTTTTAATAGTTATCATACTTTGAAAATAAGTTTAACAATGGCAACAACATGGGTGAAGTGAGAAACGTTACTACAGGTAAACAGTTTAATCGTCAATCTTGACTTAAATAATTAAAATGACTAGAACATTATAAAGCAAACATTTCTAGAGTAAAATATAATAGCTTAAGTTTAATCTCATCTTTCACCGTAGTTTCTTTACAAAACAGTAATTACATTTACATCAGATTTAAGAAAAAAACTAATTTTTGGTGATAAGAGCAATATTTTCTTATTTGGGTATTTTCCGTAATCATATATTAGTTGATACAGTGCACACAGTTCCTTAATTAATGAAGCTCACTGCTATACCTGCATAGTTAATTAGATGCCTTTTGTGTCAAGACTACATCTCACCAACTTTTTAAAAATTGAATTGAAAATTAAGCCAACAAAATTAAAAAAAATAAAATTTAAAAGGTTCAATTGATATTAAACGATTATAAAATTGACATAAAATAAAATTTGAAAATTTGAAAATAGGATTAAAAAAGAAGACTATCCTTACTTATCATAAAAGGAAAGTTTAATTGAAGAATGAGAGTCTTAAATAAAAATTAAGTAGCATAAAAAAACAAATAGTTATTTTAGTTTATAAAAATTAATTGGATGATTAATAAATTGGTCGGTTTTTAATAATGTAAATTATTAAAATAAATTGAATAAAAAACTAATCGGTTTAAAATCAAAACTTGTACTTTATTGCAAAACATATATGTATGCCTTCCTTAATTTCTCTTCTTATAAGCACATGATGCGTTCAAATAACAGAGGAGACTAATTACGAGTTTTTTACATTATCATGATGCCTATTTCAATAGAGGCATCGAGTGCTTCCATTTTCTGCATCAAATGATCCAACCCTTGAACTTGGCGATGAATCCCACCTTAGCATAGCCTGTCTGTGAAAGCATCCAAATGTTCTCTTTTACTTAGAGGAAAGAAACTAAGATAGGGTGGAGAAATGCTGCTGAGATGGATAAACTTTCTTTTGTAAGCATTATAATAGTGTATAAATAAATCAAGTGCTCTTGCAAAAGCAAAGCAATAGAGATATATGCAACTAAATTAAGGTACCATGAAAAGTATCAATACATTTGTCCAATCTTCAGGCCAAGTTCAAACATGACAAAGAAAAAAACAAAAAAAGGTGGCAGCTTCAAAAAATAGCAATAACATGAAAAAGAATCTCTAGAAAAAGCAAGCAATATAGTAGAGGAATTAGGAGCAAAGCATCAAACAATTTTAGAGGCGGGTCAACACAGAAAAGGGGCAAACGCCAATGTTGATGAAGCCAAGATTTTATCCTCGGTAGATAGTCATTTAAAAGAGGAAGTTTTGATAGAGATTAGCACTTTTTCCCAAACAGTAACAACCCCATTAGAAGGTTCCTAACATTTCAGGTGAATCAAAGATAACTCGGATGACTGTTTTTCACCTTCTCTGGTCAATTCTATTTGCTCAGCTTATTAAATTGGACATAAGAGACCTGGATAAGTTTTAGTACATAAATGTTCCAGCACCACCAATTGTCTATATTACTTCACAAGATCTAGGTTCTTCTACAATTGAGAAAGGTGTAGTTGTTACCTTCAAATTGTATATTGAATCATATATAAAAAACCTGATTTATGGAAGGTTGAACTATTCTATTCCCTAACTCAGTTTCATATTTATCCTAGAATGAAAAAGTTGGTCAACCCAATTGGGTGCGTCTTTTGAATCTTAAAAACATAGTTTTTATGAAAATTGGAAAAGCTTGAATGTGTCACCAAGATTCTTACCTTCTTCTCTTTAAAGTTAAACCCCTTTTTTCTCTTTGTTTGAGATTCTAATCTTCTAATAAATTAAGCAATTAAGGTCATATTGTATACCAAAAGATTAGGGAATTTTCAAATTAAATGCAAAATATAGACTACATTTTTATAAGTGGTCGCGTACACACGCATATATAAAATGAGTATTTTAGAAATTAGTTTATAAATCTTAAAATAAATTAATAAACTTCCAAGGCATAGAACCAGTCAATCAACTTAAACTTATAATAAGTAAAAAACATGAAATTTCAATGAATATTACAACAATTTTTAACTAATGTAAATGAGAGCTTGGAAATGGGAACACAAACCTTCGAAAAGTCTAACCCATAAAAAGGTTATTAGACCAAAGATTCTTACTGGACTGTAGCTCTTGTATTTTGAAAGAGATGCATACATTTTGGAGAAGAAATGTTGACGAAGGCTAATTTTATTCCATCGAAGCGTAGAAGACAAAGTGCGGTGACTTCATACAATAGACTCGTCTTTTTGGAACTCAAAACCAATTCTCAAGTTGGTACATAAATCTTCAGTAATAACATACTCCTAAAACCGTACCCTTTGTCTTTCGTATTAATCTTAAAGCATCTTATTGTCGTTTTATTATTTGTTTCTTGAGATGCGACATCAACTTACTTTGCTACTGTATGTCCCATTTGTAGCTTATAGTGGACATGTCAAGAAGAAAATATACTACAGGCTAGGTCTTACGAACATTTTAGGCTTTATATCAAATGATTAAAACAATTAGACAAATTTTAAGTTAGACTCAGTCTGTTCTGCAATTAGATTAACTACCAAATATCATAGTTATTAAGTAACGATTGTGGTTGATTGATAAATGAATATTAAAATCCTTTCTTTTATAATAACCTAAATATCTCTAGACCTTAACAGTACTTTTCTAAGTATAAACATTCAAAATTTTTATTACACTCAAAATTTTGTTACATATTCATATAGATGAATTGAAATCGG
>JANSVA010000004.1:38063642-38075918 GCA_025504915.1 Erythroxylum reticulatum
TCTCACATATATATATATACACACATGTATCCTATAGAAACCTTGTGACGGCATAGAATTTAGCATCTATGTCCCACAGAATTGGCTTTCACCTCTCTCGAAGTCTACATTCTATTAAGCCTCAAAAGTCAATTTTATGTCTCCACTTTGTTGCCTGTCTGTTCTACGAGACTTTTTTTTTTTTATGTTGTTCAATCATATAATTAATAGCTAAATGTAATGTTTTGAAACGTTAAGTACTTCATCTTAAATTGAAAAATTGAATGACCCTCCAATGGTACACATGTACTTATTTTAACGATATCTCTATGTAACTTTGTTTAGGGAGATGCTTAGAAGCTGCTAATTTGATTGATTTTTTCTTATGATGAATATCTTTTTATTTACCAAAATGACTAAATCAAATTGAAATTAGAAATAAAAAACTTTTATTTGGTAATATGTACCTATTTAACCAATCTTATTTGTTGAAGATATTTTAAAGAATATTTTAAAATATTAGTTATAAATTTTCTTGATTTGTAGCTATTTCTTAATTGTCTGGTGAGTCATCCTCAAGTGGGTTCACCATATACAAATTTCTAAAAATAGATATAGATTGAAAAATAAAAACAGACAAGGTAGGAGATGGTGAAAAACCCGAAAACTGAATAGAAGAAATAGGGAAAAATTACAACTGCAAAAACAAAACAAAAAAAGAAGGGAAATTTTATTTTTTCAGTTAGAAATTTGGATGACTAAATGATCTTTGTTTGAGCTGAAATTTGAGTATATTGTTCTTGTCTGTGCAAGCTATACTTTGGTGTAAGTAATTTGTTGTTTTTATTCCTTTTTGTTGCTCTGGATAAGAAACCCTTTAGAGGGCTTTATTGTGTTATTATCCACCATTATTGATGATGTTTTCTGATGCTTGTTGATCCCTAAATTGTTAGGAGAACTGAACATTAGTGTACCCATTTTTTTAGAATAGTGGAGACTGTTTTATTAGGCTAGGTCTCGTGGTATTTTCCTCACGCAGGGGATTTTTCACATTAAATTCTAGAGCCTATTTATTTATATTTTTATGTGCTAATCATTGTTTGGTATATTTGTCGAGCCTATATTGTTTTTCACAGGAGGGACAAAAAATTATATTGTTGCTTCTGTTTGTGTATGTACACAATTATGTGTTTGAACTTTCTCCCAACAAGTAGTATCAAAAAAAGGTTGTAGTATCAGTTTTGAACTCAAAAAATGAAACCAACGTAAGTAAAATGATAAGCTTAAATGGCTCTAATTATGATATTTGGAAAGGGAAGATAAAAAATTTGCTTTAAGTAGATAAATTTCATCATAAACCTGTGTTTGTTATAGAAAAGTTTGCAAATATTATAGATGAAGAGTGAAAACTGTCTGATATAGACGTGTGTGACTATATCAGACAGTGGGTCAATGATAATATCTAGAACCATATAGCTGGGGAAAGTATATTAGAATTTTATGGAATTGACTTGAACATTATATGCTACGAAAGCCAATAATAGCAATGTACTTAATCAAGCAATTGCTATCTTTGAACTAACAAGACAAATATCTAGTAGTAGATCATATAAATAATTTTCAGGGGTTATCAATCAATACACTAGTATGGGAGTAAAGTTTAAAGATGACATTGGTGGGTTATTCCTTTTGGGCTCATTGCCAAAGTCACTGGAAACATTTAGGGCTTCATGGTGTAATTCAGTTCCTGATGGCATAGTGTTCTTAAAGCTTGCTAAAAGTAGCATCCTAAATGAAGAGCTTAGAAGAAATCACTATTATCCTCTTCATATTCAGAGGCCTTGGTTACTGAATCAAGGGGGAGAAGCCAATCTAGAGATTCCCAAAAAGTTGAAAGTTGCAGCAAGTCCAAAGGGAAGTCAAAGTCTCGGAAATACATTAAGTGCTATCATTGCTAAAAAATGGGTCATATGAAAAAGGAATACAAGTTGCTTAAGAGTGAGAAATAAAGGGAAAAGGTGAATACAAGAAAGAAGGAAAAGACATTACTGTAATTGTATTCGACGGTAATGTTATTATTGCGTAAACATGTGGTAACCTTACATGCTAGGACTCTAGTTGGATCGTGGACTTTGGTCTCACATTCATGTGAAGACAGATCAAAAGTTTTGATCATCTTATATCGTGGGTGAATTTGGTAGAGTGAAGGTGAGAGACTATAGAGTATGCAAAGTAATTGGTATAGGAAACGTTTGGTTAGAAACCAACATCAAATGCAAGTTGCACTTGAAGAATGTTAAACATGCCCCAAATTTTTTCCTTAACATAATTTCATTGAAATCCCTTGACGTGGATGGTTACAAAATTACATTTGGTGGTGGAAAATAAAGAATCATAAAAAGGTCTATTGTAGTTGTGAATGGACTGAATATATATACTTTATAAGATGTCAGCTAAGTTGATAGCAGTAAAGGTGAATGTAGTCAAATATTATAACACAAAATTATGACATATAAGTCTTGGTCATTTAAGTGAGAATAGAATTAACACTCTTATAAACTAGAAGCTTCTTCTTATTAAAGGTAATTTACTAAAACCTTACACTTATTGTTTGGTTGGAAAGTAGCATAGAGTTTTTTTTTTCATAGATCTCCTTCATATAGGAGGTCGTATATTCTATATTTACTTCTTGTTGATGTTTGCACCATAGATTCTAGAACTCTTGGTGGATGTTTATATTTTGTGAATATTGAAAACCATTATAAAAAGGTATCGGTATTCGATGTCTTCAAACACTTTCATGCAATTGTTGGAAGAGAAACAAATAAAAAGTTGAAATTTATCAAAGCTGATAATGGTGGTAAATATAGGGGCCCATTTGAATAGTATTGCAAGGACCATAGTATCAGCTTCAGAAGATAGTACCTAAGACTCCATAGCAGAATGTGGTTGTAGAGAGAATGAACATAACAATTACTGAAAAAATTAGGTGTATGCTCTCTCATACAAAATTTTGTAAAGCTTTTTTAGGTGCAGTAAGGAGAGAACTGTAGTGGACTTAATTAACCTTTCTCCTTCAATCCCTCTTAATGATGAGATTTCTTATTTGAATACTTGAGAGTGTTTGGCTGTTTGACATTCATTCATGTGCTAAGAAATGAAAGATTTACGCTTGATGCAAAATACAAACATTATATCTTCTTAGGCTATGGTAATGAAGAGTTTGTTCATAAGTTTTGGATCCAGTTCATAAGAATGTTGTTAGATGTTATTTTCTTTGAAGATCAAACAATTGACCATATTGAAAAAAAGTCAAGCCAATTCCATTAGCCATGATGATACTATTATTAAGCCAGTGCTTCCTGTCAGGGTTGCTAATAACAGGGGAGATATAACTACTGATGGTGAGAATGGAGAAAATGAGCTTGCACCATATGATATACCTATTGAGCTACCACTCGAACCAATACCATCGGTTAAGCCTTAATTGAGAAGATCTACTAAATATCATCATCCTTCATAAAGATACCCCCCACATGAATATGTGTTGTTGATTGATGGGGAGAGCTAGAAAGCTACGAGGAGGCTGTGTCACATGAGAACAAAAATAAGTGGTTGAAAGTAATCCAAGAAAGGATGTAATCCTTAGAAGAGAAACTTATATTTGAGCTAGTAAAGCCGCCACATGGCAAGAGAGCATTTAAGAGTAAATGGGTGTTCAAGGCAATTACCTTAAATCATTTTTTGTTGAAGATATATGAAATTAGTGTTAATTTTTATTTTTCTTGTCGTAATTATTTTGTTCAAGATTCACAAATAGAGGAGATCATGGGGACCATGCATAAAGTTAATTGCATATTTATGCTTATCTCTCTTCTTGTTCCACCCAACATCATTGTTGCTTCTATTATTTTTCATAGTTAAAATGCTTGTTTAGGTTATTTTACAAATTATAAATTGAAAGAATTAATTTACAGTAGTTATTTAGGTCATGTCATAACAAGTAGTATTGATTATATTTCATGTTAACTTTTAACACATCATGTTTTACACTTTTTAAATGGCACTTTTATTTCTTATACTCTCTTTGACTTAGTTTGTCATGATATTTTGGGTCCTACTCTTCTTACTTCTATAGTTATTTAATGTTATTTATTAATTTTTAATGATGACTACTCTAGATTTATATGGATTTACCTCATAAGAAACAGATTTGAGTTATCTTCCTGAATACTTACATTTTGTAAATATGATTGCTACTCAATTTTTGAATGATGTCAAAATACTTCGCCCT
Organism: Erythroxylum reticulatum; assembly: GCA_025504915.1. Taxonomy (NCBI): domain Eukaryota; kingdom Viridiplantae; phylum Streptophyta; class Magnoliopsida; order Malpighiales; family Erythroxylaceae; genus Erythroxylum; species Erythroxylum reticulatum. Next base: position 38,067,916 of record JANSVA010000004.1, read on the forward strand.
AATAATTTTGGAATAGTGAAAAACATCATCATCAATTCTTATCTCAAATAGAGTCGTATTTTTTAAAGATATTGTCTTAAAACTTCATCATAAAATTTGCATGCAGAAATAAAACATAGGTGCAACTTAAGTCTAGCTAGAAACTTTTTAATCTCTTCATCATATCTTGAAATTTTTAAGGATATTTTTGTCTACACAATCAACCAAATTCCTTCTCCAATCATTAGTAATATTTCTCTCTATGAGCGTTTGTATGACTATCCTCTAGAAAATCATTTTCTTAAATTATTTGACAGTGTTTGCTTCGTTCCTCTTTCACTTTTTGAGTATACTGAATTAGAGCTAATAACACGACATTGTTACTTTATAGGGTATGTAATTAAATATATGGGCTATTGTTGTTGGTATCCTTTTTTTTAATTCTTTCAATTTTTCATCATATTAATTTTTGGGAACATAAACTGTTTTGAAGTATATCTTCCTTCCAAATCAACAAATGTACAATGTCTTTTCTCTTTGATTTTGATATTCTTCTTTTTCTTCTTAAAATTTGCAAACTAAACTTTTACCTCTCTTGAAGAATTTTTCCTAACTCTGGAACCTGCTAAGACCCAATTTTCAATTTCTCCTAATCCATCTACTTCGCTTCCTTATACAATTCCTTGTGCTACTTGTGTAATTAAACCTTTTATTCTTGCTTGCAATTATATTTTTTTCTATCATTACACCTTATGAGCCTCTCATATATTGTAAGGCTAATTCTAATCCTTTACAATAGAAAGTAATAACATAAGAGTTTCAAGTACTTCCTAAATAACATATATGGGATTCGATTGAGGTACCCTTTAATAAATTATAGATTAGGTGTAAATGGGTCTATAAATCAATATGTATGTGTATGGCTCTATAAAACAATACAATGTTTGACTTGCCTTTAAAAGATTTACACAAGAATATGACATTGACTACAAGTAGCTTATCTTACTTATGTTTAGAGACTTATTGTCATTGCAAAGCATTGAAAGTTTTTTTAAACTAACGTTAAAGAGTGAATTTCTTAATGGAGATTTATCTAAAGAGGTGTATATACAACTACTTCCTAGTAACTTATATAATAAAGTTTGTCAACTACCAAAGGCTCTCAATAGTCTTAAGCAAACACCACATACCTAGTTTTTTTTTTAGTTCAACATTATAGTCTCTCAACTTAGTTAATATTTAGTCCTTATAATTATGCACTATTTCTTTATAGGACTACCTGATGGTTTCCTTTACTTCTCCTTTATATCAACTATTACTAATGATAATTTTCAAGGCATTACTAATTTAAAAACCTTTCTTCATTAGTAGTTTGACTTGAAGGATCTGGGACTCCTTTAGTTTCTTCCTAACCTTGAAGTCTCAGATGACCAATTTGGATATTATTTGACTCAAGTTAGGTATGTTATTGATCTTATCTCTCATACAGTTTCCACATATTCTAAAACTATATATACCTTGTAGAATCTAATGCTCACTATTATGCTAGTGATAGTACTCTTCTAAGTGATGATATTCTCTATCAACAATTTATAGTCTTATTTATCTTTCAATTGGTTGACTTGACATTGTCTGTATAGTCCACATTGTTATTTCAACTATGCAAACCACTCATTAAGCTACTATCTTATGCACCATTCATTATCTCAAATGGGTGCCTATGGTCTTTATTTTTCTCGAAATTCATATTTAGTTCTAAAAGTCTATTTAATGTGAATTAGGTTGGCGATCATATCAATTAATGATGTAACACCAAATTTAGCTTTTTTTTTTCTTAGAGATTCATTATATAAGCATTATACACTATCAACTATTGTACTTCATTGTGATAATCATAGCTTTATGTGTGTTATTCATATTAATTTTTTTCATAGACATACAAAATACATTAAAAATGATTGTCACTTTATAAGATATCATATTATTCCAGGTACAAATATGACTTATTTTTTTCCTTTTAAAATTAGATTGTTGAAATTCTCATTAATGTCCATTCACCAAATTAGTTTCATACTCTTATCCAGTTTGCTAATCTTCACTCATCCTAAGTTTGAAAAAGGATTTTAAAGATATTATAAAGAATATTAAAATATTAACCATGAATCTTCCTAATTTGTAACAATATCTTGATTTTCTTTCATTGATCTACTTTCTTTATTTGAGCATAGGATATTATATATAAATAGGAGTTCACACACAATACATGATAATGTTTCCCTTTTGATTTTTTTTCCTCAACTTCAATCATTATGTTTTCTTTTCTTTTTTATTATGGAAGTTGCTAACTTGATGAATTATATTCTTATGATGAATTTCCCTTTATTTGTTGGAAAGATAACTTCATCCTCAACCGAAATGTAAATTTCATTGTAAAAAACTAAAATATTAAAAAGTCTTAGATAGTTAACTACAAAGAAAATTGTACCAGTTATACTCATGAATAGAATTTTCAAAAAAAAGTATTACTAAATTAGCAATAATCTATTTTTCAGTTTAAATTTTTTATATGAATATTAATTATGAGACCTTTGTATTGATTTAAAGAAATAAGAATATGCTTAATTTTAATTTTAATTGATTATTTGTGGATCTTAATTTAGTAAAAAGAAAGTATCTCCCTGGTGTCAAATTTTAGATCTACCATTAATGATTTACAAGTAACAGAAAAAAGGCAAGATAGACACCTAATTCAGATGATGTCCATCATTTCCTGGGAACTACTGCAAAAGGGAAGGCTGTAGTTTGACCAAATAATGAGTCCAAAATTTTGTTGTTTTGGCTGGCCTCTTGCTTCTTCCGGTATACGAAGAACAAAGAAATCGCTTAAAAACATGAAGAAAGTGTTTGAGACTCTTATTTTCAAGTGAATCTTTGTTCTTGTAGCAAGAGTCCACTACTTCCAAAAGAAGAGACAAGCATAACGTCCCTCTTACATTAAACAATATTTTTTTTGTAGTTAAGCTTAGAATTCTGAAATGCCACAATGAAAAACTCAGAAGGCTTCATATCCTTATGATTCCACTACAATTTGTCTTCCTTCATAACTTGTTTGGAGATAGTAATAAACAAATACATGTGGATTAGAATAAAAGCTTATCGTTTGATAGAATATTGCAGACCAAATTAAGACAAAGAACAGAAACATATAATTGAGGACAGATCACGAAGTTTAAGAAGTTAATTACATGTGGTCATGAAGTTTATTGGTCGTGAAATGACACTAGAGGACCAGATATTAATACCTACTTATTTTGAATCATTGCATATGTTATTATATTTTATCTCTTTAAAATAATGAAATATATGCAAATTGATCAAGATATTTCTTGTGTCTGGTATTGTTACTCTTTAAGGGAGCCATTGCACTTTTCTACATGTCATTAACTTGAGATAGTGTAATTAGTAAATATTAATACTATTCTCATGTACTGATTAATAATAATCTACAGAATGCATTGTCGAGTGGTGATAACATATACTAAGACTGTTAGTGAAGTACTATTCATGATCTCTCTCTTTTTGTCAAAAAGAAGAGGACAAACATTTTAGGTGCAACTAGTGCCCGAAATATAATATAACAATCTATCACATATGCCTGAATTTTTAATTCTTTTTACCAGTGAAAATGTAATTTATGTCTGTAGGTATTAAACTAACTGCAGGTAGATGTCCTACGTAAACACTTGACAATATAATGGGAAAGTGAGCATGAACTATCATTCCCACGTTACGACATGGACTCTTATATTAATTGTTCTATTATAATATCGTACTACCTTAATTTTATATTTGACGAGATGCTCCTAGTATTTATACTTGATCCATCAAATTTAATTTGAAAGTATCAGCTATTTTTAATTCTATTTGTCTTTTGAAAATTATTAAAAGGTCGGTTTTGTTGTATAAAGGTATAGGAGCATATTCTTATTTATTAAATTTTAAATTTAAATAAGAAATGAGATATTTATTTAGTTTTTATGTTAAAAATTATTGTATCATCATTTTATATATATATAAGATCGACTTCATAATAAAATTATAGTGCCCTAAAACCAGGTTAAGGGTTAAAATTAAATCCCTTACTTAACGAACTGATCTCATAAATTTTAACAATATTCACCACTTGGTTATAAAAGGAAATGTCCATGTAGCTATAATGTTCATGACTGAAAAGTGACAATGATCCTTAACTTTAAAATCAGAGAATTCCTTTTGTACCTCAGGCAAATGTCCTTTCAAAAGACTTCTGAGTTCAACCATTTGACTGGATGACTTGGAGTTTTCTACTCAATCTCATCTCCAGGCGAGATACTCATAAATTGATTAAGTAGACTGCAATCTTTGGACGGGAATTAGGTTGAACATCCCCATCTTTGTCCACTTAAAAACTTATTTAAGTGATATGATAATCAAAGTTATGGGACCGTCGTCGCTTGTGAAAGTAAGTTAGTTCGATGATAAGTGTTTAAAAAAATAAAAGGGTATAAAATAGAGATATAGCTCTAGCCAAGTCCGATCAGCAGTAACTAACACGGCAAGGAACGAGAATACTGATCCATGTTTCAGGATTTGTTTTTGTGGTTTTCAGTTTCTAATTACCGTACAGTGCACAGCTAGTGGATTTGGCTTCCTGCGTATGGGACATGCTTGTTCACACCAGCTTATTGCTCCATTTGAGTTGATGGAACATGCTTGTTCACACCGGCTATTGCTCCACTTGAGTTGATGGCTAAATGTGAATAATATATACATATAAATGTGTGGGTGCGTGAAAGCATACGTGTGAAAGCATATTTTGAGATTAACTAACAATAATTTTTCTTAGGATTAAAAACTTCTAGATTTAATTTATTATAAATTCACGTGTGAAATTAACATGTAAAAAGAACATAAATAAAAAATGAGTTGTTTATAAAGAATAAGAATTACATCTTAAATAGAGATATAATATTTTTAATTATGTACAAACTCGATATTAATAAATTTTCACAAATTTTAATTATGACTAACAATGATTTACGTAATAATTCAAGTGATTTTAATTTAACTGTGAGTGTAGCCTAGTGACTTTGAATTAATTTTTGGTTGAAAGAAGACTGAAGATGACATAAATGAAATCTCATCTACAAAATTGACGTTAGAAACTAGAAAAGAAGTTGACTCAAAATAGCAAGGGTATAAAGAAAAAAGTAATTATACCTAAAACAGGGTATAATCATTGATCGATCACTTGAAATTCTTTTAATCTTCTTAAACTAGAAATAAGAATGAACAGGAATTGATAACATATTTACTAGAGATTCTGCTTTTTACTTCTATAAAAATAGAAAAATTATACTCCACTTATATCGAAAATTAAAAGCTTAATTCTTAAATATAAATAATAAATTTACTATGAGACAAATTCAGTAGAATAATCCAAAAGTTTTGAACATTAAGGAAGTTTTCTGCAACCTGAACTCAATTTCAGAGGCACTGATTTGATGTTTAAGTTCATTCATGTTGTTCGTCCGGCTAGTGTAATCCATGTTAAAGAAAAAAATTTCTCTACCCTACCTGTTCCAGGCTTGGCATTTGGCAAGGAAATGGTTAGTTCACAAATAAGTAATAGTAGCCGATTAATTACTTATTTGTTGAATAGACAAAGGCCTTGGATATATAAGCTGAAGGAAAATAAAAAGAAAAGCATTGCTGCTCGTTGATTTGGGTCGAAATCTACAGTAAGCTCATAGATAGTCGTCATTCATAAACAAGAACCTTAGCCCAGGTCTCAATGTATGCCTACTTTTTTCTACAGTAAATAAAGTCGACCTCTTTTTTCCATTCTTTTTAAATTGTTAAATGAATTCGGTTTATTCATTAAATGTATGCCTACTTAGGCAAATGACACAATTGGTTTAGAAATCTCTATTGTAATTGCCTCATTATAGTTTTAGAGTCTTCTTGGTTCTTTCGTTCGACCAGAAGTAGGAAGTGGGAACAGAAACAGCAAGAAATTGGAAACAAAACGGAAGGTCGAGCACCTTGACGAGTATGAATTGTTCCAAGTTAATGTGGCATATATGTTAGGGGCGTATAGATATCTTCGGATGAGGAGAACTTAGTGTTATGTATGTAATTCTCACTACAAGAAAAATTAGTTTCAGCAACTATTATTAATGGTTGCTAAAAGTAAAAAAAATAGTCGTTAAAAGTTATATCAACCAAAATTGGGTTAGTCGCAGGTGGTCACTATAGAGTTGTTACTAAAAGTGCTCAGTGACGAGTTATTACGTTGGTTGTTAAAAATGCATTATTAACAATCATTTGAAATTGGTCACTAAAGGTAAAATTATTAGCGACCAAATTTATTCTTGCTAATGTAAAATTTCACGGTTGCTGTAATGTTAGAATGGTTGCTATAATTACACATAATGTGACCAAATTATTTTTGTTGCTAAAAAATAATCTTATAGCAACCAAGTCAACGGTTACTTTAGTTATTCATACTGCGACCAAATTATTTTTGTTGGTAAAAAATAATCTTATAGCAACCAAGTCAATGGTTACTATAGCTATTCATACTGCGACCAAATTATTTTTATTGGTAAAAAATAATCTTATAGCAACCAAGTCATTGGCTGCAGTTATTTTTATCTGGTTGCAATAAATGGTGTATTAAATTTCTTTTAGTAACCATGTTGTGACAACATGATGCTGTTGCTAAAAATTTACTTTTATCAACCAAATAATTTGTTGCTATAGTTTTAATAACGTCATAAATTGTATGATATTCACTATAATTTAGCAACAAAAAATTAATTATTGGTCACTAGAGTATATGTGTTAGCCACCAAAAACTTGGTCGCAAAAATAATTTGGATGGTTCCTAATGTATACCAACCAATAACCAAAATTAATTGCAAAAATAATTCAAATTGGTCGCTAAAATTTATACAATAGAAACCAAATAAGTACGTGGTTGGAGAAAATTATTGCAATTGGTTATTAACAACAAATTTGAATTAGTTCCTGTTTTAACACTTCAACACCTCTAATTATATATACATGATGGTATTCATTGAAACCATAAATTACAAACACAAAATCAAAAGAAAATATAAACCAATTTATCTAAATACTCCACGAAAAAATAATTCTATGAACATGACTTAATCCCCTGTGTCAAAAATCCTCTATATACATATTTAAATGTACGAACAAGTTCTAAAATGAAAATCAGATATCAAGAAATATCCTCTAGGGAAAAAAAAGTAGTCCTAACTTATAATGTCTCTCTCACATCCAAAGTCGCGTAGCTGCAAAACAAATTACTAAAGTTAACATAAATGTTGCAAAGTTCATGTTTTTGTATAGAATAATATTGTTGACATGTAATAATAGGAAAAAAGGAATTAAAGGAAAAAAAGAATTTTTACTTTGCTTGAATCAAAATAAATCAAATAGAATAACTACAAGATCACAAAAATATGCAAAAGATCAAACCTAGAAAAGTATGTAGGATATAATCACCACAGAATCCAATTATAAGTATGAATACACAGAATCAATTAAGTAATACAGCAAATGCTTCAAGTCGTGAAGAAAGGACTGTTAAAAATTGGAATTTCAACATTTTTATATCAACTATAGAGTAATAAAATATAGTCCACAAATGGATGCCCAATAATTTACCTTTAATTCATGGCACACGTTCAGTATTTTGATCGAGCTGTCTTGATTGATGCTATATATGTCAACAAATCCACGCAAAACCAGATCAAGATTCACATGCCAGAGGTAAAGGATCATGTTGCTTTTAGTAGTATTATGGATTAATGAAGGGAAAACTATTGAACACACTTCATTTCGAAGAAGATTATAAGCAGTCTGCAAAGTAAAGAGCGGAGTTTATCACCCAAAAGTCATATAGCATAAAAAACAAATTAACGAATTCCCCAATCATAAAAGAAATCAACAAGTAC
>JANSVA010000004.1:38076018-38092207 GCA_025504915.1 Erythroxylum reticulatum
CAAATAATTTTTGGTTGCAAAATGTATATAATTAGCAACCATTTTACTATGGTTGCTGAGAATTTGGTTGCTGAAACTAAAATTTCTTGTAGTGTCTTGTAAATATCACTAATGATGTTAGATGGTAACAGGACTGATTGGTAATGTAAATTGAGGTATACAATGTCCATATAACTTGATCGTTCTTTAAACGGTCAACTATCATACTAGAAAAAGGTCCTTTTTTCATTTCCAATAATAATTTCCACCCTCCCTTTACTTTATCTCTGTTATTTAAGATTTGTTTTAAAGATGAGCAAGTTTGCATTTGGGTTTAACTACTCAGAAATTCTTGCTTTTAAAGAAATTGAAATTACACCATGTAATTCATAAGGACTCCTCATCAATAAAAAGTTTTTAAATTTGGAAATTCATAAAGTATGTTGGAATTGAAATTAGAATAAATAAAACACACAAAGTTATGATTGTTAATTATTATTCTCATAAAATTTGTTGTATTGTCTTTGATATAGAATTTTTATATATTTATGGTTCCTTTCTCATGAATGAAGTGAAATTGAACTCACATATACCTGGTTTTTAAATGAAATGCCAGATTAATTGTTAGATGTAAGGTACTTTGATTATCATAAAACAATGGAACCTTTTGTTTTTATGTCAAAGCTCTTTCAATATCAATTTCATCTGTATCACTTTTTTATTGGTTGTATACCAACTATTTATTCTACTTTTGTTGTTTACATAGCAATAACTAGTTGTAGATTTGAAACCTGACTTATAATCCTGCCAACAAGCATGAAAACATAAATGGATTTACTTTTATCAAGATCACCTGGATAATTAGAGTCAACAGATCATTTGATAATAAAGTCTATTCTTTTATATTATAATGCAACATTAGAGGTTCTTTTGATATTTTTACAACATCTCAATACTCTCTACTAAGAATGCATTTTCAATGCTTGGTTTTATGCAAATCATGATGAATATTAAACGTCTCATTGCATATACATACAGTAATTGAGACATATCACTAGATGAAAACTTGAAATTAATAAGAGGGGTAGATATTCTTATAATATCTCATATTAAAGTGTATAGGGTAGATATTTTTAGATAGTCTCGTAACTAATTAGACTAAAATTTTTATATAGAAATAAGTTGAACGTCCCTAACCTTGTCCACTAAAGAACTGAATCAATTGTGAAGGAAAGTTTGTTTCACGATGAGTGTTTAATAAAATAAAAGGGCCAGACACACTTTTGTTGAATCGATTGGTCGAATTCTGCCTTCTTTATTATTTCCTACATGAACGTGCATTTTACCTAGATTAGAATATAACTAAATTGATTAATCTATTGCTACGATAATGTTAGAAAATTTTGCAGTTGTATAGGTTTATAGATGGATGTGGACTCTAAAGAGGTAACGATGTAGAACAACAAGTCTGGTGTATTTGGACTAAAAGCTTGGAACATTAAAGGAAGTGAAGGAAAGGAAGAAAGTTGACAATATAAGGCTTCGGTCGGTGACAACCTCTCGCCCAGTACTTTCTTATCCTTATAATTCAAATCAGAAGCGAATCCAGAAACTTACCATGCTCGCCAAAGAGGCTTGAACCGAATTACAATCTGATTACTGGATCGACACGACTTGACTCGAATCAACCTGGCTTGATCTGACTTGGAATCACCTAACTTGACTTATGACCCACTGTTTTCTGTTAGTTCAAACAAACATTGCAGCGGACTTCCCATCTACTCGCCAACCATTCCCACAAGTTGGGCTCAAATTATGCTACCAGACATAATCCCTCACTAGCCTATATAACCTGACCCAATCTCTTGTAACCTGACTTGACACGACCTAAGTAAACTTGAACTGACCTGAACCAACCTGACCCTATACCCCTGACCCTACAACGGCGTTCGTCATCTTCCTCGTCTTTAAAATTCAAAGATTTTGGTCTGCTAGGGTTTTCTTTTCCCTTTTCAATTTCTTTTTATCCGTTTGTTTTAAGTTTCCAATTTGTTCCTAACTGGTTTCTACTCGAGAGGATTCATAATGTCTTCTATGTATCTATGCTTCACAAGTACCTAGTGGACCCTTCACATGTAATCATAGCACAATCAGTGAACCTAAAGGCATATTTGATTTTCGAGGAGGAACCTGTATAAATCCTAGACCTCAAAGAACAAGTTATGTATAATAAGATCATTCATTTAGTTAAGGTACTGTGGAGGAATCACGCAGTAGAGGAAGCTACATGGGAGCTTGAGCAGCAAATGTATACATTATATTCCCAATTGTTTTGAATATATATGTTTAGTTAAATTTTGAGGACAAAATTTGTATAAAGAGGGGTTCCTTAATCTTTCCTTTCATTGAATATAAATTTTTGTGTTCGATGAATAGTATTTTTGGTTGAATAGTAAATTCAAGTGAATAGTAATTTTTAAGAGAACCCAACCTCGAAACATTGAAAATTATCTGGAATAAGTATTAGAGTCCAATGATACTAAAACAAATCAAAAATAAGTCCAATCGGATGAATTTTTAGAGTTCCGAAAGTTTGTGGTTAAATGCCCTTTTTTGGAAAATAATGCATATTAATGATTTTAAACACATTCAAATTATTTTTAAAAGCATCCAATCGATTAATATTGACACAAATTAGAGTCTTTTATGGTCAATTTGATGGTAAGATGGTTGCAGAATATTTTTGGAGTTTAATTCGGTTAGTTGATGAATTACATTCATTAAAGGGTATTTTAGTCGTTTTACATAATGTAAGAGCAATTTGGTCTTTTTACCTAATGTGAGTGGATTGATGACTTATTAAAGATGGCCAATGTGGAGAAGAAATGTGTCTCATTAGTGGGTAGTATAAAAAGCCAAAAGTAAGACAAACCTTCTTTATTTTGAGAGATAGCTGTGAGTGTACAAAATAAAAAAGAAAAGAGAGAAGCCAAAGCTGTACTTATGGCCAAGGAGAAAAGATAAAGGTGGCAACTGATTTTCATGGGTTTTGAGTTGGATTTGAAGAAATCATGATCAAGTAAAGATTGAAGGAAAAGTAGTAAGTTTTTCTAGCTTTGTGGATTTTGCATAGAATGGTTTTGGTGTAAGATCAATGGTGATTTTGACATGTAATGAAGTAGGCAATAAGTTTCGAAGTATTTAAGGGTTGAAATCAAGAAATTAAACTAAAGAATCAAGCTTGAGAGAATCTATCATGGCTAGGGTTTTTAGAATGATATGATTCAAAAGTCAATTTTGGTTGAAGATGATAAGAGAGATAGCCATGTTTAGTGAAATTTTGTCTTTGGTTCTTAGTTCACTTGAACCAGTCCTATTATTTTGACTATAACATGGCCTATATACATCTAAATTAGGTGATTCTAATTGGAGATGAAGCCTAAGACGTATTACTAAAAATCTCTAGAAGAGACCTGGAACTAATTCTAGATGAATGATATTGATAATTGAGAGTGAAAATGGTAAGTTGATACTGCCCCTGTGTTGAAACAACTTGTGACATTTGGTATAAGTTTCATGATTTAGAAGTTAAAATGACATGATTTTTTATGATATGGAAACTAGAGACCAAGGAGTAAAATTTCTAGAAGACCTCAAAACCTAATTTAATTCTAGAAAACTACAAAATCCAATTTAATTGTTTGCTATGTGAAAATTAAGGAACATGTGGAGGTATAGATTTTGGACATGGGTCATAACCATGACTTATCAAGCATGATTGACATATGGTGAATTAAATTGGGTGAGATTGTGTTTTGAAGAAATTGGTTAGTTAGAATGGGTAAAATATGATATTTAAATAACTTTTGAAGTTAGATTTGGAAATGGAGACCAATAGGTTAGGTTAAGGAAGAAAGCAGAAATACAATAAGCGTATGTGTTACGTGATTAAATACTAATTTAAAATTTAGGTAAACCAAATTCTAGTTTTAGTGTATTATTTCCAAATTTTGAAATAAATGTCTAAGTGAAATGTGTTTTGTGTAGGTAAAAGAGAGGCACTGAACACGTGAGTGTGCATGGCGATGAATTTACAAAACAGTGAATGTATTTTAAATTGATTTTATGAAAATGATTTCTATTCTATCGTAAAGTGAATAATGATTGTGAATTTTATGTGAATAATACATTACAAGTGAATATTGTTAATATAAGTTTATTTTTTAGCAATATATGAATCGAAATCTGAAAGTTAAATCTTATATGATTTGAGTTTACATTGAGATGATGTTACTAGTTAATAAAAAGGAAATCACTTATACCATAGGCTTTATACATGTTATTATATCGGTGTATAATAGTTAACCTAGTATAGGTAAGCCGTGTAAAACCAACTCCATAACTAGTGGTTAACTAGTTGCAGGTAAACATTGTAGAACTAGCTTCGTAACTACCGGTATATAGCAGTTAACCTAGTGCCGATAAGCAATGTAGAACTAAATTCGTAATTAGTGGTTAACCAATTGCAGGTAAGCTATGTAGATCCAGCTTCGTAACTATCAATATATAGTGGTTATCCTAATGCGAGTAAGCGATTTAAAACCAGCTCCGTAACTAGTAGATAACCAATCACAGGTAAGCAATACAAAACTAGCTCTATGACTTTGTGCCTAAGAGTACCATATAGCAAAGAAGTTAGTGATATGCTATGTCGTGTAAGATATTCATGACATTTTTAATGCTGCCACTATTTATTTGAAAAGAGATTTAAGAAACTTGATTTCTGGAAGCATATATGTTTCATTATAGTATTGAATTATATGAATTGAGAAGAATTTATTTTAGGGAGGTTTAAATTGTTAAATATAACTTGAATAGAAAATCTAGCACTGAGCTAGTTTAGCTCACACTCTCTTTTTTTAAAAAATGAAGCCTCCTAAGTGATTGTTGAGATTGATTGTTAATGGACTTGAAATCCAAAAAATTGTAGTAGGGATCTTGATGTGATTATAGAAGTGTTTTGAACTTTTATAGGAATTTTGAAAATTTATGCTGTAGAAATTTTTAATAAAATGGTTTTAAAAAAACTCTATTGTTTATATTTATGAATGTTGAGTTAAAGCTTTTTGCATAAAAAGGGGCAATATGATTAGCTCCACAAGAACTTTCGAGTTAGATCAGACATCGACTAGAGGGTCACTGTGAGGTGTTAGGCAGGCCACCTAGTCATTTCAGGATAGGAGCCTGTTACAGGGAGACTTGTATACTCTTTGGGGCAAGAAATCAACATTCCAAGCATTCACTGCATGAGGTCCGGAAGAGCACCTGAAGAAGTATGGCATGAATAGCTTGTACGCCTTTTCTCCAAGACGTTACAATTTTTAAGTTCCAATAAAATTATTAATGTTAGTAGTTGGCTTAAGAAAAATTAAATTTGTCTTAATTGTTAGTTGGGTAAAAGTTGCAAACTACCTTTCACATCTCGTAATTAAGTTGTTGATTTTGCATTGGAAAAGGTTTATTGTGATCTCTGGGGACTTGTGCCCATTAAGTCTTCTCAACGCATGCATTATTATGTGATATTTGTTGATGAATGCACTCGTTTCACTTGGTTGTACCCCCTGCGACATAAATCAGAATTTTACAACCCTTTCTTAAAATTTCAGAAATTGGTTAAAAATCAATTTAAAAAAATTAAAAAATTCCAATGTGATGGTGATGGCGAGTTTGGAAAGATGGAATTTTTGAAGCACCTTGAAAATTTTGAAATTCTGCAAAATATTTCTTGCCCTGATACACTAGAACAAAATAGGATAATTGAGCGCAAATATAAACATATGGTTAAATTGACCTCACGATTCTTTTTTGATATGTTCTTCCTCTTAGTTTTTGGGTTGAAGCTTTCCTAACAACAATGTTTCTTATAAATAAGATTCCATCACCTGTTTTGAACATGGATTGCCCATTTAAAAAATTATATGGAAAGTATCCTCATTATTCATCAATACGGATATTTGGTTATAGATGTTTTCCGTATCTCAGGAAAAAAAAAGGAACACTTACAAATTTATGCCAAAGACTTAGCTATATGTTTTCATAGGTTATAGTAATCTTCACAAAGGCTACAGATGTTATCATCCTTCAATGAAGAGAGTTTACATTTCTAAACATGTAATTTTTTTATAAAAGTGTTTTTCTTTATTGTGACAGAAACTCTTCCCAAGCACATGTAACTAAAGATGTTGCAATTACCACATTCTCTTAATTTTTTAGTGATGATGATGTAGACCATGCTCAAGTTGAATATGAAATGTTAGTCCTTGTTGATCTTCCTCTCCTAGGATAAAAACAACTCACTTCTGTGCAACATCTTCAACTAAATGAGCAGCAACATGATAAAGTTATTTCTCATAGGCAGCTATTAATCTCAAACACGTAACTAATCCAAATACTACTAGAGGAGCAGCACTCCATCACAAATTTGCAACCTCAAAATCAGTTATATGGGCCTTTGATGGTCAAGGATCAGCAACGACAACACATAACTTGTGTCTCACGAGATCATGCTGTTCAGCAATAACAAAGTCCACCATGAAACTTCTTAAATGACACATCATCTTCACACATTGAGCCTACAAACTCTCCCTCCATTGCAACTGAACCTACTTGCATGTCATTAGATCCTTTGATTGAAAATTCTCTAAGTGTAAAGTGTAGCTCAAAGGATAGTATTACTGTAAATCAACTTCTCCGCAACCTATACAAAGTAAATACTTGCGTCCACCATCAACCATTAATATACACCCTATGGCTACACAGTCCAAGTCATAAAACCCTGAATTTGAAGTTCTCTTTGCTACTCACGTAGACCTATACACAGAGCCACAATCGTTCAAACAAGCTCTATCAATAACTCATTGGTATAAAGCTATGAGGGAAGAAATGAGAGCACTTCAGGCTAATAATACCTAGAGTCTAGTTCAATTTAAACCACACATGAACCTCATAATAAGAAGTAAATAGGCTTATAAGACTAAACTCAACCCTAATGGAACTATTGAAAGACATAAAGCTCAATTAGTTGCCTAAGGAAACATACAAGTGACAAGAATTGAATTCATGAAAGATACAGTTCTGTGGTAAAACCAACCACTATACGGACTATTTTGGTAGTCAGTATGACCTTTAGGTTGAGAACTCAACAATTTGATGTGAAAAATGTTTTTTTACATGGCGAACTTCGAGAGACAATTTATATGAATTAACCACTTGGTTTCACAAATCTAGATCTCCCTCATCATGTTTACAAACTAAAGAAAGCTTCATATGGGCTTAAACAGACTCCATGGGCATGGTATGATTGCTTCAACATTTTTCTTCTCGACATTGGCTTCTTTTGTAGTCAAGCAGACTCTTTACTATTTGTTCTACATAGCTCAAAGGTACCATCATTATACTTCTTTATGTAGATGATATAATTGTCAAAATGATTTTTACTTCTTCTACAACAAGAGTTTGCTATGAAGTATCTTGCACTGCTTTGTTTCTTTTTAAGCATCGAGGTAACTCATTTCAAAAATGGACTCTTCTTTCTTAAGGTAAATATGCTGGTGAATTGCTATAAAGGGCTAATATGCTTGAATCCAAGGCCATCAACATGCCATTGGCACAAAAACATGAATTATACACTGAATTTGGACCAAGTTGTGATGTTTTAGCTTATCGTTCCTTGGTCAGGGCTTTACAATATCTAACATTTACAAAGTCGAATATATCTCATACAATGAACTTTGTGTGCCAATTCCTGCATAATCCTTCTGTTTTGCACTTTCAAGCTGTAAAGCATATATTGAGGTATGTTAAAGGAACTCCTAATCATGGGATACAGTTTCTTTTTTCCTCTAGCTTAAATCTGGTGTGTTTTTTCGATGCTAATTAGGCTGGGTGTTCATTTACTCGATGCTTAACAACTGGATTCTATGTTTTTCTTGGTGTTAATTTAATCTCTTAGGGCTCCAAGAAACAACCTACTATAGCTAAGTTAAGCGTTGAGGAAGAATATTGAGCTTTAGTCTCAACCACTGTAGAGCTTACTTTGATAACATATATTCTTCGAGACATTGGTGTGCCCTTACACAATCCTTATCTACTATATTGTGATAATATTAGTGCATTGTATTTAATAGTTATTCCCTTACTTAAAGTTCATACTAAACATATTGAGGTCGATTATCATTATATTTAAGATTGTTTTGCATTTGGGTCTCTTGTGACACGATTTTCCAGTCACATATATAATTAGCTAATGGCTTTACTAAACTTTTGGCCCATTCTTAGTTCTAGTTTCTAAGGTACAAGCTTGGCATTTCGCATGCTTCCCTACCTCTCTTGAGGGGGAGTGATAAAGGGACTCAATAACATGCGTAATTCTCAACAACAATCTTATCTACAATCTTCTTTGCATAATCCTTCTTAATAGCCAGCGTAATCTTCTCTGATTATAAAGATATATATGACTAGCTTTAGATATCTTATCTTTGTTTATATATAATTTATCTTGTAAATGTTGTTTTATGCCCTATAGCCAATCACTTTGGTTGTAGTTTAGTGACAAATTATTCAAATGCATTCTTTATCTTGTACATGTTTAGATGTATACGATAAAGTCCATGGGATAATTGTACATTACAAATGAAATTATAATGAGATTATAATTATGAGATTCATATTACATTTATGTATTATTCCTAAATGTTCCTAGTCATTATTCTATTAAGATTGGACATTAATAGAACGTAAAAAGACTAGCACATGTTTTGTTTTTCCTTATGAAGGAAGTAGTCGATCTCATAGGCTAAAGTATAGAGATACTTAAACAAACATGTGGGTGCTTACTACAGAACAAGTTCACTGAACATAAATATGAGAAATCTATTTGGAACATTATTTGTATGTTTATGGAATTCTCATTGTGATGATTGTATAAGTGATCATTTGACTTGAGGTTATCAAAGTTATTTTGTATGGGGATTGCTATGTTTTGATACTACTTGTGATCTATTTAATCATACGTCGTTTAATCAGTAGTCATTGGATATAGCATGAACTATATGGAGATAATTAAGTGATCAAGATAGGATTCATTACCCTAAAGTAATGAGGGAGAATGTTTCGTTGTTCTCGATTAGTATTGATTCAAGAAATCCTTGGCCAATTTCAAATGATGCTTTGTAAATAGTTTATAAATGTCATTAATTAAATCGATAGCTAATGACGGAGAACTATTATGATTAGACTCGAAATATAATAAACATTAATTTCATGCTAAGGTCTAATCGAAACATTCTATGATGAAAGGATTGAATTATACGGACAAATTATGCACGAAAAGGTTAGTTAAAATCACTTTGATATTCCTAAATATTTGGGTAATCATGATGCATTGTTAGACGCCAATTTTGATCTATGATTATAAATTATTTAATTGGAGAATTAAAGATAAATTAAAAGGATTTTTAATTTATCTAATTTTAATTATAAATTTAAATTAGATTTTATAATCATTGCCAACATATTTGAAAACCTAATGAGTTTCACATATAGAACGGGATGAAGAGAGCAAAGTTAATTTAATCAAGCTGGACTTGATTGTAAAGTTTGAGAAACTTTATGATTAAATATGAGATATTTAATAAATAAGGAACAATATGAGATATTGAATCTTATATGGGCATAATTGGCATTTAATTAGAATTATTTGTAATTCTAATTAAAGTTTAATTGAAATTAGAATTTAATTTCAATTAAATTACTAAAACGTCCAAAGCTTATTATAAATAGGCTTAAGCTCTATGGATCTAGCACTTGTTCCTTAATCCTTTCTATAAGAGTTATAGAGTTCTCTTAACCTATTCTGTGGATACCATTAGAGGCCAGACACTTGTGTGACTACGGTGGTTGAGACGGATCAGTTTTAAGAAATTTCGAGGGACACGACAAGACAAAGATCAATTTCAGAATAAGTTACGAATTAAATTTCTATTTTATTGTAATTTGTGTTGATCATTTTTTGAATTAAATAAATCTTGGTTTTCGAGAACTCAAAAGTCACGAAAAATTTTCGTGATTATTCCGTTACGGTCAGGATCGGATCTCAACCAAGTTTTCTAACAGTAAAATCTAAGTTGAATTCAAACTCTCTAATGTAACAAACTTTGGCTTTATAAACAGAACAGTAGAACCTGTACAGCGTATGCAGGAAGAGAGTATTTTACACCTTCCTTCTTGTATCTTTCTTTACTTTAGATAGATTTTATCACTTAACGAAGCTATGAAATGACCTATAGAATAACTTCATGTACAAAGATAAGGTGACTAGTCTAAAAGACTTATAAAAAGCAACTTTGAGAAATTGAATGAGTTGATGGAGGAGCAATTGGTGAGAGGCATGAATAGGGAGAATTGGCTGAAAATTTAGGGATTAGGGATGGGATTACAAATTAATATAATTCAATAAAATCAAATACTTGGACCTTACATTGCCATGTGGCATAGACATTGTAATGAGGCGCATTTAGTGATTAAAAAAAAGGAGAAATATGTGCTATGTTAATAATAATATGACACTTAACTGACAAATCTTAACTTTGTTAAAATTTTCATCCACTTGTAGTTCATTTATAATGTTTTGAAAATGTTATAGTTCAAATCGAATACTCCAAGATATCATAGTTTAATTTATGTTTTGATGAAAATGTTTGTAGTTCGAAATACAGTTTTGGCCAAAGAAAAAACTTAATTAAGCTTAGGCCAAGGAACTCCAGGTTGGCCCACAATAATTTGTTTTTAAATTGAAAACTTCAAATTAACGGCCAAGGTTACTAAGATGTAAGATTGTAGTTTGGCTAGGGTTCGATCCGAAATCAACAAATCAGGTTCAATCTAATCAAGTTTTTTATAATATTCAAATTATGTTCAATGATGCATCTAAAACAATAACGTTTTGGGTCAACTTTCCAAATTGACATTGTTTTGAAACTTAAGACTTAAGATTATTTTGTAAAGTTTACTTAAAACAATGATATTTTAAGCGATTTTTTCAAGTTCAAGCCCAGACTCAAATTGTTTAACATAAATTTGTTGAATTTTGAGTCGAGCTTGTGCCTATACAACCTAATATATTGTGATTTCTACTGGTGTGTTACTTAGTGATTGTTTGATTTTGCTTTTGTTTTTTGTTTGTGGTGATTTGAAATTTATATATTTTGAAAATATTTTAAATTTGATTATATTTATTAATAATTATTAATTTAATTAAAAACTAAATATATTACTAATTGAAATTAAATTATTCATAATTTTTATTAATAAAATTATTCATAATTCTTATTAATAATTAAATTATTCATAATTTTATAATGATTAATATATTAATTATTAAATAATATTTATAATTAATAGAAAATTATAAAAAGGAAATAGAAAATTTACAAATAACATTTTGTAGTTTTCATAAATTTTGAAAACTTGAATAGAAATATAAATATATATATAAATGCAAACAAACCTGACCTAAACTTTTATCATTAGAAGTAAAAACTAAAAGACAGAGGAAGGTAATCGATTTTTTTTAACCGCGTAGAATGCACAAAGTCATCAGAAATAAGGATTTAGAATTTAGAATTTACTTTAATTAGACCAAGTAAAGTCTAGACTGTCCATATCTTTCTTGTTCCATCCACTACTTAATAAAAAGTATAACATGCCCGTCAAGAATTAATTAATAATTGAAAAATATAATAATGTTCCCGTAATTTAAAAATGTTGTAAGCTTTCAAATTGATGCATATCATACGTCTGACTTTTAAAGAAAATTAATTAGTAATTAAAAAATATAATTAATTTTCGGGTAATATGAAAAAGTGGCAGGCTTTGAAATTGATGTGTGTCATACGTCTGACTTTGATCGGTTTTGTCCCTTAAATATCCATCGGGCTTCTAAATTGACCTCGATTTAACGGATATAGCCTACCTGAGGCCCTGGCTGCTCAGCCTTGGATAATAATATTTTGAGAGTCCAACTAGCCTTGAAAGAAGATGATGCCTCGCACTAAATATGATGATAGGATGACTAATTACGAAATTCATATTAGACTAGTAATATTAAACCTAATAATTGTTTTTAGCTAACGTAAAAACTAAAAGTCTAATTATATATTAGACTAGTAATATTAAAACTAATAATTGTTTTTATCTAATTGAAAAACCTATTTATCCGATTGTCGCCTTAGGGTTACTTCAAAAATTTCACCAAGGATTACATATAACGCAACCTCGGGTCGTTCTCTTTAAGGAACCAAAAGTGAAATTAATTTCCTAAATAACTAGATGCAATGCAACCTAGACTGTAAAATGGGGTTTGATTTGAAAAATTACCGCTAAAGTTTGCAACAAATGAAATAAACACCAAGAACTTGTTTTTAGTATTTTAAAATTGAGTTGAGAAATATGAAATGACAATGAGTAAATTAAATAAGAAGATAAACACAAGTAATTAACAATGATAAACGCAATCCTCCAGTTCAATAGCGTAGGCAATCATCACTCAAACAGATATGGGAGTTAAAACAATTGAACCAAGAATTAAAATCGGGCTTTTAATCTAACAACTGAGCCACCTCAAATTGTTATAAAATTAATTTCCAAAAATTTCAGTTTACTAACTGCCACTAGAATAGTAAAATAGAACTAAGAATACTAAAACCAATGCTCAATTTTTACTCAGTAATTAAGAAATAGAATTAATGACAGCAATAGATAAAATGATCCAAATAATTCAAGCCACTTTGAATAATCACTAATTTCGCTAAAATCTCAATACAAAGTTTTGACTCAAAACAAAGTAATGAAATTAAACCCAAAATCAACACAATATCAATTGCTAAACATTAATCCAGTCACAAAATCTTCTAATTTAAAGATATAATCAAACGCAACTCCAAATAATTAAATAGTTATCCTAAGATCTAGGAATTACTAAATAATTGAATGGTCTGACGAAAAATGTAGTTTAAACTCCCCTATAAAATTTCAAGCCCCTGCCTTTGCCAATGAACCAAAGAATTAAGATAAATTAGCCAAGAAAATTCATTGGAGATGCTGCCAATATTGAGTTCTGACGATCAGCCATAGAAGATAGAAATGAGGGTTCTCGAATTTAGTGGAGACGAGATTTTCAATTGTTGTCAATTTCTCCTCCTTGTTGCCCAAACCAAGCACACCTATTCTGTCGTCTTTTACTGTAGCTGATGTGACTATTTTTCTCTTAGTTCTTCTTCCACCAACTAGCGCCTTTAGCCCTCTCTTGTAGTTGGCTCTTTTAGTTTTCTCCACAGATCCACACACACACAGCACCAGCGTTTTTCTCTTCTGATTTTTCTAGCCTTCACGCACTCACCCAGCTGCTATCTCCACGCTACAACTGTTGCCTCTCCACGCCACACAGCACACTACACAAACGTCCACTCTCCAAGGCACACTCACACAACTAGCCACGCTTTTATCTTCAGCTCCACCAACAAATCACCAACGCACGTTTCCTTCTTATTTTTCCAACACACTCACGCATACACATAGAGACCAGCTCTCTTCTCCAACAGTACTTAATCTCCTTCACACCTGGATACAGATCAGGCAGCCATGTAGCAGGCAGCCTCTACACCACCATAGACTCGTCTCCAGCCCTTCACACACGCAGATGTCGCACCTCCAACGCTAGCTGCCCAGCTCCCAGCAATGCCCACACAAGCATAGATCCACTCAACGCCCCTGCTGCCCCTTTTTCCTTTTTATTTTGCTTCTCCTTCACACACCAAGACAGCACACACACTTCACACTCACAGCAGCAGCCCACAAACCACACACACTCCTTCCTATTTCATGATGTTTTTATTCCTCTCTCCCAGCCAAGCAGCCCACCAATCACGCAACTTTTTCTACAGACAACACCTCCTGCGTAGCTTTCTTTTTTGTCTATTTTTATTAACCACTCACACACTCACGTTGCATACACCAGCTCACTTCTATCACACAAACCACCTATCACCGCATGGCCCCATACTACCTACAACCACACTACCTTTTGTTCCCTTCTTTATATACTGATGATGTGACAATTTAAACCCTTGCATACCTCTTATGTTCATGGTGTCATTTGTGCCACGCTACTCCTCATTTTTGTGTCTTAAAGTTGTCGTTTTTGGTTATGTGATGCTTGCATTTGTGGTTCTCTTTTTCAGCTGCTTTGAATGCCTTAGATCATGCCTTCTTAATCATTTTCAGTCTAATTTCTCCAAATACTCTACAATGAAATTTACAAATAATGTAGCGTCCATTGTCCAAAAATTAATTTATCACAGTTAAAACCAAAATACGACAATTTTTTTGCCTCTATAAACATAAATTAAAGTAAGGAACAATAATTCAAATAATAATCAAATAAAGCTATAAATACCAATTTTAGTGACAAAAACCCATCTAAATGAGATGAAAATATATATGAACAAATGAGTATATCAACTTCCCCCCACATTTAACTTTTTGCACTTCTGGGCAAATTATCAGTAAACAAAATCCAACAGTTAAACTTAATGCAAGCAAACATAAAACTGACAAGGCAAGAATATGCAAGTAACTCAAACAACCTCTATCCTTAATCAACCAACATTCATGGAATGCTTCAGTGCAAAGAAACTAACACAAGAGACATAACATGATAGAAGAAAAAGAAACATAGTAGATCTCTCATAAGGTATAAGTGTTTCGCTTATCTCTCAAATAGGAAAATTTCACTCAATCTACCTAGATTAACACCTACCACAAGCTTGTCAAGATTCTACTATCTCTACCACATACCATAGATTCATGATCAAGGGGACTTTGTAGGGTTGTAATGTTGATGAAAGGCTAATGAATGGATGAAATGGAAAAAGAAACATAAAAGATGACAAATGTATTGCATGAGTATTAAGAATAACTCAAAATGAGTTAAAGTGCAACCATCAATTAAACACCAATGTGCAATTATCATCTTTCAAGACCCAATCTTTAATCTTCAATCCACCAAAAGATGCCTTATTTCAAACTCTGTTTTTTGTTTTTTTGGCCAAACTATTTTCTCTTCTTTTTGTTTTTATTTTTTGGCTTTTTTTTTGTTGCAAATTTGGCATACCCTAACCCAAGAAGATAAAAATAACAACATCAATTATGCACATTTAATCATGAAGAACATAACGTAACTCAGACAAAACACTTGTTCAAAAACAATGGAATGAATGAAAGTGAAGGGCTCAAGGGGGTAAGCAATGGTTAATTGAAATAGCTTGTGTTTAGGAAAAGGGGTTTAGAGAAAAAAAAATGCCCCTATCATGCTCACAAATTTAGGTATTAGTGTAGCTTTGAAAAAGAATTTATACAAGTTCTAGAGGCTAACCAAGCTAGGTAGAAATCACACAAGATGAGAAAGAAAAGTAAGGCTCAAAATTCCTTCCAACAAGGTTTAATCTAAGATATTTCCTTCCTCAAATCAAGTTATACCACAAGGTTAGTAACACTGTACCAAAGACAATCCACTATGCTAACCAACTAAGAATAAAAATTACTCAAATCAATTACATTCAAACCTTGACATGTAAATGTTCACATGCAAAAGCACCAAGGATTTGAAAACAAAACTCAAGGATTGCAAAAGTCAAGTGAGAAGTGAGAATCAACGCAGCAAATCATTTTCAAGAAATAAATTTAATCAATTCAAGTTAGCTCAATCAACAAACTTTGCCTAATGAAATCAATAAAAATGGCAATTAAAAAATGACAAATAATTCAACAAAAGCAATCCCTCCCCCCACACTTAGTTAATACATTGGCCTCAATGTAAGAACAATAATTAGAAGCGAAATGTCAAAAGCAAGGGGAAACTAACTAACAATAACTAAATGAAATAAACAACTACAACTAGTTCCTACTAAAACGGTTCCCTTCCCCCACACTTATTCCACACTATCTCAGTAGATAGATATCACCAGTAATATAACAGAGAATAAAGGATAAAGGTGGAAGGGAACAACTGTGGGATATATATATGTGGAGGGAATCACAATGGTCGTTATCTAAGTGATCTTCATGTAAGAGTTCATATGCTTTTGTGCTAATA
>JANSVA010000004.1:38092307-38102319 GCA_025504915.1 Erythroxylum reticulatum
TTCATGATGTTTTTATTCCTCTCTCCCAGCCAAGCAGCCCACCAATCACGCAACTTTTTCTACAGACAACACCTCCTACATAGCTTTCTTTTTTGTCTATTTTTATTACACTCACACACTGACGTTGCATACACTAGCTCACTTCTATCACACAAACCACCTACCGCCGCGTGGCCCTATCTACCTACAACCACACTACCTTTTGTTCCCTTCTTTATATACGGATGATGTGACAATTTAAACCCTTGCATACCTCTTATATTCATAGTGTCATTTGTGCCACACTACTCCTCATTTTTGTGTCTCGAAGTTGTCGTTTTTGGTCATGTGATGCTTGCATTTGTGTTTCTTTTTTTCAGCTGCTTTAAATGCCTTAGATCATTCCTTCTTAATCATTTTCAGTCTAATTTCTCCAAGTACTCTACAATGAAAATTACAAATATTGTAGCATCAATTGTCTAAAAATTAATTTATCATAGTTAAACCAAAATACGACAATTTTTTTTTTGCCTCTATAAACACAAATTAAATGTAAGGCACAATAATTCAAATAATAATCAAATAAAGCTATAAATACCAATTTTAGTGACAAAACCCATCCAAATGAGATGAAAATATATATAGACAATGAGTTTGTCACTAATGTAAAAACTAAAAGTCAAACGGTAGTCGAAACTAAATGGATATTGGTTATTTAAAATTTATGAAAAATTTGCAAACTATTAAAGCCTTCGAGAGTATTTGGATCACCAGCTGAAATAGATAAGGAATAAAATGATGATTCTTTAAGAATAAAGAGGATGAATAATGGAATGAAATAAATATTGTTTAGTTTTGTTTATTCCTAAGAATTTTAATACCAATGTTTAGTTTGAAAACATAATTTTAAAATAATAAATAAATAATTAACAAAAAGATCAAAATATCTGAACAATTCTCTCTAAATAAAATATTATTATTATTTTTTCTTCTTTTTATTATTATTAGTAGTAGTACTATTACAACTACTACTGCTATTAATTTATTTTTATTTTTAATAATAATAATAATAATAATAATAATTATTATTATTATTATTATTGATTTTCTTCTTCTTCTTATTATTATTTATAATTTTGCTTATTATTATTATAGTTAAGTAATTATGTAGATTCCATAAGGATATTATTGATCAACATGTCCTCAATTTTATTCCAACCATTTAGAATAATCTTGAAATAGATAAAGATAAAGGGGTGAAAAGTTTACTTATTCCCCAAACTCAAGGAATAAATAAACCAGTGAATTATATATTATGTATGCTTTCTTAAACCAAATAAAGAAATAACTAAACTAAATACCCTTCCAGTAAACCAAATATCCCCTTAAGGTGAACGTGTTGTTTATAGTTTAAATTCAAAATGTCAAATCTAACCAGAAGATTAGCATGCTCCAAATTACCAATGGAACTTTGGTGCCTCAAAATTGGGTTTGAACAATTTTGTATATGCTTTAAAATGTACGCAAAGAAAAGAAAACTTCAAATTAATGCTACAAGGCTACTGCTAATTTAATTAATTTTCATCATTTGAAGCTAAAAAATAAGGGACAGATTAAGGTAATAGTTAGAGTGGAATGCATAAAAGTCATCGAAAAGAAAGATCTAAAATTTAAAATTTAAATTTGAATAGACAAGTCAAAATTAATTAATGTTCCTGTAATATAAAAAGGTTGGAGGCTTTGAAATTAGAATGTAGCATGCATCTAATTTTGACCAATTACGTTTTGAAATGTTCATCAGCCTTCCAAATTGACCTTGACTTTACAACCTGGAAGATATATGGCCTACCATGTGCCCATGGCGGCTCAGTCATACGCAATAATGCCATATCAAGGACATCACGTGGTCTATGACGCAAAAAACTGATAGGTAATTTTTTTATCGACTAAATCATCTCGATGGCTAATTTCACAAGGTCAACAATATGAATAAGGACAACCGTACGGTCATATATATCCGACTTCATCGGATGCTTCTCAGACTCTTTTCTGCTAAACTCCCACCTTTCGAAAAGAATCAAAAAGAATGGCAACCACTGGAGCACAGAGTAGATGGTCTCTCCAAGGCATGGCTGCTCTTGTTACTGGTGGAACTCGTGGCATAGGGTATGTATTATGACTGCTCTTTCTGTTTTCTTTGATTAAATCCTATCCGAAGTCCTTAATTTGAGGGATGCATATGTTTATATGTCTCATGGTTGTGATATGTAACTATAGGCACGGCATAGTTGAAGAGTTAGCAGGATTGGGAGTGGCTGTCCACTTCTGTTCTCGGAAACAAGAGGAAATTGATCAATGCTTACAAGAATGGACAAGCAAAGGGTTCAAAGTGACAGGATCGGTATGCGATGTTTTGCATCGGGACCAAAGGGAGAAACTCATGGAGACTGTGTCCACCACTTTTCATGGAAAGCTCAACATACTTGTAAGATCAACTTCTGTTTATATCTGCTTAACTCTTCGTCTTGTACCTAGCTGGTAGCGAAATACCAATATATTAGATGATCAGATAATAAAATGGTGGTATTCCCTTTTGTCGGTTCCTGTCATCAATGATACTTTCAGGAGAATAAATATGTTTGTTGGTCAGGTCAATAATGCTGGAACGGCTATACCTAAAGAAGCTCTTGATTACAGCCATGAAGATATTGGAATTGTGATGGGAACCAATTTTGAGTCTGCATATCACTTAAGTCAACTTGCACACCCACTTTTAAAGGCATCAGGAGGTGGAAGCATCATAAATATTTCCTCTGTTATGGGTATAGTAGGCGGCCCCTGTAGTACTGTCTATGCAGCATCTAAAGGTACTTTCATTCCGTAGCTTCCAATGATCAATTGATATAATAATTTTAAGGAAGATAAAGAGACTATGTTAATTTGCAGGAGCAATTAATCACAGCACCAAGCTCTTGGCTTGTGAATGGGCTAAGGACAATATCCGTACTAATGCCGTTGCACCTGGCCTGATCAAAACCTCAATCGTCGAAGCTGCTATGGTTTGCATTCCATTCTTTATATGCTCACTTGTGACAATTCTATTTCATTCTAAATGCTTATATAAGTTTATTCATCCAGGTTATGCTATTAAAACAATAGTTTCGTTTAACTTTCACCTGATACCGAATTGCTTATCAATACAAAATGAGTTGTTTTATTAACATATAAATAAGCAGTGTTGCAGTACTTTGATGATTTCAAGCAGTTTGATTAGCAAAAAAAATGACTTAGTGCTGTACTTAATCCTTCTTATCTTTTGCAGGAGAATCCTGCTTTCGCTGAACATTTTACTAGGGCAATGGGTCAAATCCCCCTCCTCCGACCCGGATTGCCGGAGGATATATCATCAGTGGTGGCATTTCTTTGCTTCCCTGCTGCTTCATATATCAATGGTGAAGTAATTGTGGTTGATGGAGGATGGACCATCAGTGGATTCTTTCCTATAAAGAACTAACACCTTCCATTTGGAGCAGTCAACACTCGAGACAGACTAAGATAAACAAAACTACGGATGAATGAATAAGGTTGCATTGTATACGAAAACCAAGCTGTTGCTTTTTTCTCGGTTGTGATTTGTTATAGTTCTTCATGATCCTCCTTGTTCTAAGGTTAATGTTTCATTTCTTATAATGAGTATGGAACCAAATCAAGCTTCAGGAAGAGCCGGAAACAACTTCCCATTCGACCCAATGAGTTTTGGTCTTGATATATATCTAACGGGTTGAGCTTTAACTGACTTCAAATTCCTGTTCTTCATGGCCTTCAGGTCCAACATTCCAACTTGTTTTAAGTATAAGAGTCTTGGTAGAACCAGTTGCTTTTTTCAGAGCTAACGTAGAAGAGACCTTCCTACCGAGTAAGTCATTTCACATCCAGAGCAAACCTTCTAAAGTGGGAAAAGGTTCGAGCTTAAAAAATAATAATGAATGATCATTTAAATTTAGTAAACTAGTAACAGTAAATTACATTAATGATATTAGTTATAAATTATCAAAACTTAAACCTAATTTTCAGGTAAAGATATAATTTAATACTTAATATTTTTATGACACTTTACATAAGTGATCGGTATTGAACTTTATAACAGAAAACTTCACAAACTTATTAAAAAATTAATTAACTAATGAATAACTATTTTTAAAATTTATAATTTTCTTAATCTTAAATTAGAATGAATTGTTATTAGTTTAATTTGTACATAATTGGTTACACTTAGATATTTTTTTATTAGTACAATATATTAACAGCTTTCTTATAGCAAAAATCCCATTATCATGCAAAGCAAGAAACGTTTACTCTGTATTTTGCTTTTGACAAAGTCTAAGTCTTTTTTTTATTTTTGGTTTTTTTGGTAGACTTGATGATTTCTTTTATATATATAAGTAACTTAGTGAAACTTTGACTATTCTTAATATGACTGTGGAAGAGTTTGGAAATGTTTATGAACTTGATCTTCCCTAGTTTAAATGATGCGAGCCGCTCTATTTATCAAAGTTTGAGATGAACGTTTCATATGAATCTTAGCATCACATGCCACCTCATATTTGATTATAGAATTCTTTACTAAATTCTCCTTGATTGTCATAAAATGGTGCAATGTAATAAAATGGTTTCAAAATATAAATAATTTTTATTTCTGTAAAACGTGTTATATATAAACGTCAATATTATAATGGGTTTTGAAACTTGAAATCAAATGCAAATCCTACTTTTTTGAAAAAAGAAAATAGTGACCATTCTTCAATGCACTTTCGAGTTTTGTGGGGCTAATCTAAGTAGTCAATGTAGTACTTGTCCCTAGAACCTCCTGCCATAGATAGCATTTGATCAAGGTCTCAAATAAAGTTCTCTTTAATAGTTCTGATTATTCTGCTGGTAATATCCCTAGCTTTCCAAGAACTATAGAAGAAGCGTCATTGAGTCATAAAAGTAATGTTTTAAATATTGGATTGAAAACTAAACCTATTAGATAAGAGATTTAAAGTTTAAAAAATTTAATCAATATTAAAATATTATAAAATGGTTTAAAATTAAATATTGAAAAATTTTAAATATGATTGAAGAAGACTGTCTTTATCCATAGAAGAATTTAAAGTTTAACTAAAAAACTATTAAATAAACATTAACTAGTTTATAAAAATCGATTAGTTTATAAAAATTAGATGATTACTTAATATTTTGTCTAATTTTTAACAACAAAACTTATAAAAATAAATTGAATTGGAGTTTTGGAGGAGTCTGGGGAGAAATTAGACTGGATTCAAATGAGTCCACATACAACTAGGATATCATATTTCAATCCCAAACCTTAAGGCACTGGATTATGAGCCCTATCTTTGAGAAGACAAAACGTGATAGCAAACAATAAAAATAAAAGAACAACATACACATTTACATGGAAATCCCAAATACAGGAGAAAACCATGGACAAAGGAGGAGGGCTTCACTGTGAAAAGGATGAATACAATGACATAGAGCTTAGGGTGCCTCACAAAATATATAATTCTTACTCACCCTAGTATAAAACAAGATATATAAAGTAAACTCTAATTTTAAGTGGGTCTTACTTGGGCTATGACTTAATTTTTCCGTAATTGTTGCACTACGAACTTTTCGATCCAAACTAAAATAAAATTTGGGTCACAAACTTTAACAATCTCGACCTTGATAGGAATTCTATCGTAAAAAGTCTTCAACCTTCAAAACAAAAAGCTATCCACCTCTTCCACTAAAAGCCCTAAAGGGCTAATCTCAATGAGCAATAACAACTAAGTCTAAACAGTGCTCAAACTTGGTTATGGGAAGTACCTTAGTCATCATATCAATTGGATTATCATGGGTACTGACCTTCTTTATAACAATATCACCACGAGCAATGAACTTACAAACAAAATGATAATAAACATCAATATGTTTCATTCTTTTACGAAACATTTGATCCTTAGCAAGGAAGATAACACTTTGACTATCACAAAAAATCGTAGTAACTTGCATATCTTGAAAAGTTCAGCAATCAAACCTCTCAACCACATAGTTTTCTTAAAGGTCTTCGTAATCGCCATGTACTTGGCCTCAATGTTAGACAAGGCCACATTGATCTGCAAAGAAGCTTTCCAATTGATAGCATAACCATTAACAGTAAACATATATCTTGTAAGCGGTCTTCTCATATAAAGAACACCTGCAAAATCAGAATCAATATACCCAACAATCCCATCTATGGTCATCCCAAATTCCAAACAAACATTAGTAAAGCCACGCAAGTTTCTCAAAATCCACTGCACTACTTTCCAATGGTCTTTTCTTGGATTCGCCATGTATCTACTAACTGCACTAACAACATACGATAAATCTAGTCATGTGCACACCATAACATACATGAGAGATTCAATTGCATGAGAATATGGGACTCGTGACATATAATCAATATCTTAATCTTATTTAGAAGATGAAGCAGATGAAAGTCTGAAATGTGCAGATAATGGAGTCGTAACAGGTTTTCATCTGAAATGTGCAGCTAATGGAGTTGTAACAGGTTTTGTATTTTGTATATTAGATATACGCAAAACTTTCTTATTATAACCCTTTTCAGTTAAATACAATTCACCTACTTTTCTATCTCTCAAAATCTCCATGCCAAGTATCTACTTTGTTGCACCCAAATCTTTCATCTCAAACTCTTTACTAAGCAGAGCTTTCACGTTTACCATTTTTGATTTATCTTTGGTTGCTATTAACATATCATCAACGTATAAGAGTAAATAAATAAATGACCCATCAATGACCTTTTTTATATTAGACACAATTATTGTAACTGCATCTTTTGAAATCTTGAGTAATCATGAATGAGCCAAACTTCTTATACCATTGTATAGGTGACTATTTCAGGCCATATAGGGACTTTTTCAGTAGACACACATGGTACTCATTTCTTGTAGCTATAAAACCCTCTAGTTGTTGCATGTAGATGTTCTCCTCAAGTTCTACATGTAAGAATGTTATTTTGACATTCCACTGCTCAAACTCAAAATCATACATAGCCACAACATATAGCAAAGCTCGAACTAAGCTATGTTGTACAACTGGAGAAAACACATCTGTGAAGTCTACACTTGGAATTTGACTATAACGCTTAGCAGCTAGCCTGGCCTCATACCTGGCTTCTTCAACTCCTAGCGTACCTTCCTTTCTTTTAAATACCTATTTGCAACGAATAGCTTTCTTACCTTTAGGTAATCTCATTAAATCCCAATACCATTCTTATGAAATGATTCTGCCTTTTCTTGCATAACTATCATTCATTTTCCAGAGTCATCATAACTAATTACCTCAGAATAGGTAGAAGGTTCTTCACTAAACTTAATACCCTCTGCCACATTGAAAGCATAAAGCAACCAAATCAGCCTCAACATATCTTTGTGGAGGTCTAATTTCTCTTCTATGTCTGCCTCTAGCTATACAACCCTAAGGTGATTAAGTTGATGTCTTAGCATCATCTTTTATCTCTGGACTAGATTGGGACATAGTTTTTGGTGTATTCTTTATCCTTATATCAAAATCCAACGGCATTTTTTTTAATCTCTGTTGATCTTTATCCTTTGAAACATTAGAACACAAACCCTTAAGCATAGCAGTTTCATAAAAATATCAATTATGCGAACAATGAATTTACTGCTTTTAGGATCCGATAACTTATATCCCTTTATACTTGACTTGTAGCCAAGAAAGATACACTTCTTAGATCTAGGCTCTAACTTTACATTGTCAACATAAACATATGTCGGACTACAATAATTCTCCAATCATAATATTTAGTAGGAGAACCAGACTATACTTCTTTTGGAGTCTTTGTCTCAAGGTAGGCAAAAGAGAGCAATTAATAAGGAAGCACACAGTAACTGTTGCTTTAGCCCAAAATGACTTAGATAAACCAGAATTGGAGAGCATACACCGTACCTTCTCCATCCAAGTCCTATTGTAGGGTTCTAGGAACTATTAAGTGCTTAAGAATTCCTTTTGTATTGTAGAAGACATTAAACTCATCAGAACAAAAGACTATTATCAGTACGTAGATGCTTAACATATTACCCTGTCTGCTTTTCAATCATGGTCTTCTATTGTTTGAAAGTCGCAAACAAATCAGTCTTTTTCTTCAAAAGGAACACCCAAACTTTTCAGGAAAAGTCATCAATAATTGTCAACATATAATTAACGCCTCTTTTAGAAGTCACCCTGGCAGGTCCCCAGAGGTTAGAATGTATATAATCAAATGTTCCCTTTGTGATGTAAATGCCTTTTCTGAAGCTAACTGTTGATCAAATTGAGTGGCAAGTTTTACAAATTCTTAGCTCTCAATATACCGCAAGTGCATTGGTTGTGAAAGTAGTATATGAGGTGTCGATCCCTCGAGGAGTTAGTGAACTAATCTAATTCTAAGTTATCTAAGGCCTAAAAGGATTATTAAAATGAAAATAAAAACTAAATAGAAGAGTAAATTCATGAATATGGATTGATTGAAAATTAAATTGTAAAGTTAACAGATAAGAAATCAAAATTGCTCACCACCAATTGAAAATTAAATTTCAACCAAGGAAGATTAAATTGAATTTCAACTAAGGAAGATTAACAAATAATGGGAGAGGGAATTTATCCTATCATTAATGCTAACTTAGTTGCTTTTATATTAATGTGGTGTTGGTTTAGACCATCGAAATGTGGATTACTCTCTCTCAAGTTATAATTACTAAGCCCTAATTAATAACTAATTAGGTCTCATTACATAACATCTAATCTCTCGATTAATAATCATCCCACAACCTAATTATATCTTAAGCATTCTATTAAACAATCGGGTGCTCATATGAGATCTATTTCTATGTAATCATCGATTTGATTATTTACGTGATATACTAGGTCATTTAACTCTCATTAACCACTCAAATCATTTTGCATTCGGTTCACTCTCCCATTTTATTACCGAAGCTTGCAATTACAACAAATAATCACAACACCTATATGAATTAACACAAAAACAACAAGATTAACATTAAATCAAGAACAAATCCCTAAAGAAAAGTTAGAATATCCTTAACCTAAGATTCATCATCATCAATCCTATCTCATACATCATATGAAGAAATAAGAGATGGAAAGAAAAGTGTACAACTTGAAAGGATTGGAAATGGAAGTACCCAAGGTAAATCTCTTTCTTCTCTCTCTATAAGCTTCTTTTTCCTTAGCTTCTTCCAAAAGTGGCAAGAATGAAGGCACCAGAATTAGGGTTCCTACTCCCCCTCCATAGTCTTTTCTAATTAGGGTAAAAATTAGGTTTTACCTGGGCCCAAAAATTTTGAAATAACCCCACAAAGATGAGTTTTAAAAGCTGGTCCACGTCTGCTGACATATAGGCTATGGCCTATAATGTTTGCTAACACTTCTGCCACGATCATGACATGTCCATTTTGCTTCTGCGACCATCATAGGCCTGGATCTTCTGTCGGGCTTCCTCCAAATCTTTTTTGTTCTTTGATATTTAATTTCAAACACATCAAGGCACCTTAAATATACAAAATTAAAGCTCAATAACATGCTCTAACTTATATAACACCCAAAACATAAATATTTAACCAACTAAAATAATTCTAAACCTAAATATGCATGAATCAATTAATTTACAACTAAAAACATACTAAAATGCCTATTAAAACATTATGCAACCTACAACTATCACTAACTCTCTTTTGCTTCCCACAAACACAGTGCTCACAAAACTCCACTTTGCTAATACACTGTTCGTCAAGTAGTCCAAGTTTACTAAGCTTAATCATACCATTTTGGCTCATATATCTAAGCTGTATATGCCATAATTTCGTAACATCACCTATTGGCCCCTGGAATTTTTTTTTAACATGATGAGACTAATTTTGGGGTCTTGCTAGATTATTTATGTTGGAATTGATTAGCTTGTTAATGT
>JANSVA010000004.1:38170669-38182607 GCA_025504915.1 Erythroxylum reticulatum
TTATTAATAAAACAAAAGAGTTTGGTTTTATTTGTATGAGCGTTATATATCTGGTCAAAAGGTACCAAGATTCTTTTAGAAAGAGATTGGAACCACCATTTTGATCTCTTTTTCTCTTGTGGAAGCATCAAGGGATTCACTATCTTCAAGTAATGTTCCTGAAAGTAATTGCATATTCTTCCAATCCCATCTATTTTTCTAATGAAAAACATCACTACTTTTTAGCAATTTTTTGGTGAGAGGATTATAAAAAAAATATAGTTTCATTACTATAAACCATGAAAATGTATTTAATGCTATTATCATATAATTTTTTCTCTTTTTTGAGATGGAGCTTACACAAATGCAGTGTAAGTAAAAAGTCTTAAATGAGTTAATTTAGGATTTCAACTATACCTTAATTCAAATGGTGTTTTTTGATTAAAAGTTATTGTAGGAGATCGATTAAGAATTTAGGTTGTTGTATGAATTTCTTTTGCCCATAAATTATTTGAAAGATTTTTTTACTTTCAACATACTTTTTCCAATCTCTTTAAGGTTGCAATTCTTTCTTTCTGTGACTTCGTTTTACTGTGATGTATAGTTGATTGTTAGTTGTCTTTGAATCACAAATTCTTCACAAAAATTATTAAATTGTTAAGAGAAAAACTCTCCTCCACGATCTGTTCTCAAGGTCTTCATTGACTGCTCACTTTGTTTCTCAATGTATGTTTTAAACTTCTTGAAGATAGAAAAAGCTTTTAATTTTTTCTTCAAAAAATAAACCAATTTCAATTGAATAAAATCATCAATAAATACTAAGAAATTCCTATTGTCGTTGAGGAAAAGTGTCCTTATAAGCTTATAAATGTCTACATGAATCAACTTTGCTAATTTTGAAGATCTTCTTGCTTGCCAACTACACATTTTTCACATATCTCATTTACATCTTTAATCATTAACAACCCACTGATATATTTCTTTTCTATCATGAGAATTAAATTTCTAAAACCAAATGTCCATATCTATGATGCCAAAGCAAATTTTCAATAGTCAATGTTGCCTTTAATGCATGTTTTTCATCAAAATCGATAATGTAAGGAAATTTTTATTTTTTTGCATTGGTACAGTACTAAGCAAGACTCTCTTTGATTTATCTTTAAACATATAACAAGTAGAATCTTCAAAAACAAGCAAACAGCCATCCATCATAAATTTCTCCATACTTAACAAATTTGAATCCAAATATAGAGCATATAGTACATTCTAAATACAATTTAAGCCAAGAAACTTTAGCATCACAGTACCTTTTCCTTGTGCCATATGTATTGTTCCATCACCCATTATAATTCAACTAGAATTCATCCAAATTTGTGAAAATTTACAAATCACTTTTCATATGATTACCATAGCCATTATCAATGCACCAAAATTCTGGATGACTTTCTTTAGATGAAAAATATGCAAGGAAGAGACTCACTTTTGTCTTCCTCTTTCTTTTAGGCTAGGTTGACTTATTTTTCTTTAAGCCTTTAGAACCTTTCCATATGCCCATATCTCTTCTAATAGTAGCATTACTTTTGTCTCCCATTTCCACCTTTGATAGTACTTCTAAACTACTGGATATTTTTGTTAGATTGACCACCACTTTTGCCTTCTCTTTGTCCTCATAAGGAATGTTCTTCACGTGATTTGTTAAAGTTACTTTTATTGGTTGATTTATTGGCATCTTTTCGATTTTGTGAAATATGTATCTCACTATAAAAAGCATTCTCAACATAATCATTATCACATTTTTTTAATTCTATCTTTATAAGAATAAAGAGATCCCTATAATTCATCATCTATTAATAGTTATAGATCTTTTGATTCTTTAATTGCAACCACAATATGATCATAGTTCTTAGATAAACTTTTATGAATTTTGTAATCACCTTTTGATCACTCAAAATCTCTTTATATTTTTTGATTTGATTAACAACATCAATCATAGTAGAGATATATTCAGAAAAGCATCTCCATCTCTTATAAATAAAATTTCAAATTTTTTATGATGATTTTAAAGTTTAACAGTTACCACTTTTGCATTCCCCTAGTAGACTTTCTACAATACATCACAAGCTTCTTTTGACTTTGTGACAATAATAATGTGGCAAAAATTACATCATTCACTACTTGTAGATAAAAATAAGACTTTGACATTTTTCTTTCAAAATTCCCTAATATTATCAATTGTTATCCCATCTTCATTGTAGCCATTCTCCACCAAATCTCATAGTTCTTAGGATAGAAATAATGTCTTCATTAGTACTCTATGCATCAAGTCAGTACCCTGAAAAATTAGTATTGAAAGCTATGAAAAGTTTACTTCCTCATAATTGTTAGTTATTTGGAAGTGCAACTCAGCTCTGATACCATATGTAAAAGGATTTACTAATTATAAGAAAAAAAAGTTATAAGAGAACTTTTAATAAAAAAGTGGTATGCAAGAAATTAAGCTAAAAAACTTCATTATATTTATACATGAACCAGTTTTGTATACATAAGAGAATGTAACAAGTTATCAGAGAACAATGTCTCACTATAATTCAATAATGACCCACTAATCACAAACTAAGGATCCATCACCAAAAATTAATTTCCTAAATATTTACTACTGTTGAGCAAGCATTATATCTAATAAAAACATCAATACAATGCAATTATACTAATTGTATCTTATAGTATATAAGGTTATTGTTCCCACAAGGATTATTCAAGGTTAACAATTTGAATCTAACTTTGTTTAAGGATTTCAGAATATGATTTGAATAAAAATAATTAACATAAATTGAAACAAATAATAAAACAGAGCAAATAAACCAAATAACAATGAGTTGCCAATTAAAGTTACGGTTTTGATCAAGATTAAATACTTCGGACTTATTATTTCCTTATTTTGTTTCCTTAACTATTGTTGAATCAATTATGTGTTTGATCCTAAATTTCCTAAGGTATTAATTACTCTATCTTAAAATCTAATTAATTAACCCTAATTGAATCGAAAATTCTAGATCTACAATCTCTCAATTCATAAATCTATCCCTAAGATTTTCAATTAAATCAAAAGCTATCTATTAGATAATTAGTTTCTCAAACAAGATCTTTCTTCAATTGATTTTTAACTTAATAATTGAGGGTCAAATAGGCTACCAACTTTCGTTGCACAATTTATCTCAAATTACTTTTGACTCACTCTCTCGATTTGTTGTCAAGTATAAGCATGCATAATTATCATAAACACCAAAACATGTGTTGAAATCAAGAATAATCAAAGTCACAGAATAAACCCTAATATGAAATTTAGAACTTCATGAACATGTTTAACATCTTAGAATTCAGATTACACATCATTGATAATAAAAGAACTAAAGTAAAAGAATAAAAACACTATTTGCTCCTTGATTTGGAATGCTAGAAATTTTAGAAGATGTCTTCTTTATCTCCCACTTTTATCCACTTTAATTTGATGGCTATGCATTTTTTTGTGAGTTTCACATTCTTAAAAATTTCTTGAGGCTTCTAGGGTTCTTTTTAGGATTTTTCCACTTAATTTGGTTCCAAAAATAGCCCCGAAACATCAAAACATAAAAAACTAACATGTTGGCAAAGCTAAAATTCGTTGAAATTGTTGTTTATACTCTCTGTCATTATCTTAACAAGAAAGTCACGGGTGTGACCTACTTCTGTGCTTTCAATTCTTCTATTTTTCTTTTTAGTTCCCTGTTTCCATACACTCAGAAATACATCAAACACCTCTTGAAACATAAAATTAAGATCAAATTCTTAATTTAAACCACACAAACACTAACAATAACACAATTCTAATCTTATACACATGATAATCATCTAAAAAGCACTTGAAAACATATTTAAAACACCTATAAAAACATATTATAATTTACACTTATCAACATCCTCACACTTAAACCTTTGCTTGTCCTTAAGCAAAATTAAAAACACAAACAAATCAAAACATGTATACATAAACATACAATCATGCAATAATAAAATAATGGTACAATGACATCAATTCTTATGAAACTAACTTCAGCTCAAACACCAATCATTTAATAAGTGCCAAACACACTAACTTATTCCTTTCATGTTAAGTATTTTGAATTGAATATACATATTAATCAAAATATTAACAACCTATTCATACACCTATGACACTTGTAAGCATGTCTTTATTATTATCGATTCATTAAAAATGCAAACTATCATTAATTATCCTTTCGTGAAAATTTTTGCCATTTTTAAAAGATCAATAGGTTTATTGACTGTAACACTATTATTTTTTATATTTTCTTTAACGATAACCTAGATTTTTGACTCTAAGGTAAATATCATGTCATGGATACCCCCTGGTTACTTAACCAGATCACATTTTTTAACTTAGTTGGAGCATCATTATAGTCTTTTAATGTAAAGACAAACATTTTGTTGTGAATGCCCTTAGTTACTCAACTATATCACAGCTCTTAACTTCTTAAACCAATTTTCTTAAAAAGGGCCAATAGAATATGAATTTAGTACAGTTTTTATTTTTATTTTTGTATCATTTTCTTAACCTATCTTATTTCTTTTTAGTCAATTATTCTTATGAAAGGTTACTAATAATGCTAACCAGTTCAATTGATTTATAATTATAAATGTATACAACCAACATCATAATGTGAAAGAATAAGTGCCATATTGTAATTAACATATATATTCATCCCAAAAATGCTTAAAACACAAAATTCACAAGTTACTATGCCTTTATAATTTAAATATTAGAAATTAGTAGATTTTTCTTAATTAGAAAAATATTTTTAAAATTAAATAAAAAAATTTAAATTTAATTAAGAAAGTCCTTTATAGTATTTATTTAAAGATTGGTTTCTTGATTAACTAGAAAGTATTTTTTAATAAATTAGAAAGTATTTTAAAAAATATTAAGAAAGTTCATCGTTCTTAAATAATAAATGAAAATATTTTTCAAATTTTAATCAAGAAAAATATATTTTATAAAATCAAGAAATTTATTATTCATAAATAGAGAAACATTTCTAAATAAATTGAATAATAATTCTCTAAAAATAAAGTTATAAATTTAATGTATTTCAATCAAATTGAAATAAATAAATTT
Source organism: Erythroxylum reticulatum (assembly GCA_025504915.1). Classification (NCBI taxonomy): domain Eukaryota; kingdom Viridiplantae; phylum Streptophyta; class Magnoliopsida; order Malpighiales; family Erythroxylaceae; genus Erythroxylum; species Erythroxylum reticulatum. The sequence goes on from JANSVA010000004.1 coordinate 38,175,822, forward strand.
AATTAAGAAATAATTTTCTTAATAACTTAAGAAAACACTTTCTTAATAACTTAAGAAATTTTTTTCTTAATTTTAAGAAGTCTAATAAATTAATTTCAATCTAATTGAAACTAATTAATTCTAATTTTATAAACTATTTTTCTAAAATTAAGTGGGAATCAATATAATCATTAATCTTAATCATACTAAGAAAAATAATTACTTTAATTTTGAAATTAAGATGACATCTTAATTCATATAATCTCATTATATTGTTTATCTAACATAATCTAATTATGAGAGATAATTCTTTTAAATATTGGCTTGATTCTAATTATTGATTTGGTAATTTATTTAATTTAATAATTCAACTCCTTCAAGTATTAAACTAAATTCTAAAGTATTTCTAATAATAATTTCTCATCAAAAACAAATTTTAAACAATTTAAAAAACATTTTTTACAATTTTATTAGAAGTATAAACCTATTTAATCTTCATTCAATTAATTTAATTGAAATTAAGGAATTGAAAACATAAAAACCTAATTAAAAAAGAGTGGGAAAGTCCCATGGTCAAATGGGACCGTTGATTGGCGCGTGAGTTGCACGCTCAAGCAAGTTCTGAACAAGACTCTTTCCACAACGTGGGGCGCGTATCGTTTTCCCAAAACTGTGTTTTCTCTCACGGCCGCCGCCATCTGCCTCTGTTTTCGCCGTCGCCTGCGTGCTGGTCCACCATGCTGCCTCAGTTGCGGGTGAACCCAGCTTCACAAGTGGCGACGCCACTGGTTGAAACCAGAGACGTATCTCCGAATGAATCTTTATACTAGCACCACTCTCTCTTCGCATACAAGCCTCCACCAGTCAGAACTCAGAAGATCTCCCTCCCCTGTCCCAATCAAACAAATTAGAATTAATTAACATCAGAAAGACAAAGCAAAAGCAAAAAGTACCTATTTGTTTTAACAGTGGGTAAGTTCAAGTTTCCACCAACTAGAGTACACATTGCTATCCTCACCCACCATAAGACTGACCAGTAGAATCCCCATTTCCACCAATAAGTCAATACGGAGAGTCGCAACTCGCAATACAAATGGCCAGACCGCCGTTCTATTTCTACATTGACTACTTTCATATTATATATCAATCCTAATTCTACAAGCCATGAAGATAGACGATAAACCTACTAAATCTTGTAAATAATAAACAACATTATACACATCAGACCAACAAATCTGAATCCAATTCAGATGAAGACTATGTTTACAAGTGTCTTGGAGGATTCATAACGCATAACTAGGGAATATCAATATTCTTTTATAGTGGTTGAGAAAACTGAATTAAATTTTACTCTCCAAGTCGTGTCCTTTTATATTTCAAATTTGTACGCTGCAAAACAAAATAAGCACAACTTTGATAATCGAATTGAAAAGATACTAAAGACGTGGTCAAAAATCGGGTACCCTCCCTTTCCTACCAACGTCTATATAAGCAAGAACTTGTACAGTCTTAACCTATCAGCACTTACAAGAAGCTAGCAAATTCAATTACTTGAAAATGAAGAGCCAAGTCGAAATGATCTCCCAAACCATAGTCAAGCCATCTTCTCCAACACCAATCCAACTTCGCCATCTCCATCTATCCTTTCTCGATCAAATTATGCCTACAGTCTTCTCACCTTGGCTCGTCACTTATCTCAACTCACCTAGTATCAGCAATGCTGAGAGATGCGAGCGACTTAGGAAGTCTCTATCAGACACTTTAACGCTGTTTTATCCTTTTGCAGGACGAGTAAGAGGAAATTCGCATGTAGATTGCAATGACGAGGGTGTCCCTTTCGTGGAAGCTAAAGCAAAAGGCACTATTCAGAAAATTCTTCAAAACCCTTGTTGCAACAATTTCAAAGATTTGATTCCTCTTAAAATCAACGAAAACAGTGACCTTGGTGCTTTTGTTCAGATCACCTACTTTGAATGTGGTGGAATGGTAATTGGTCTCGGATTATCTCATAAGATTGCTGATGCCTCGTCAGCCTTTAGATTCCTAAATGCCTGGGGAGCAATTGCACGAGGACACAGCAATAGTGTAGTTTTTCCTAATTTTGAAGCACCCAAGTACTTTCCTCCCGTCGACAGCCTTTCTGGTTTTGATACTTGGCACGATGTTGTCAAGAACAGTCGCAAGATTGTTTCAAAGAGGTTTATGTTCGATGCAACCAGCATTAGAAAACTTAGGGACAAGTACGTTAAAAGTTGTTGTAACTCTGGGAATAAGATCGAACCTCCCACGCGAATCCAGGTGTTAACAGCGTTCATGTGCAGTAGATTCATGACCACAACGCAAGTTAAGGCCGATAATTCATATACAATATATATGGTGAAACATGCGCTGGACTTGCGTGCCAGGATGGATCCACCTCTGTCTGAGCAGTATATTGGAAACCATGTTTATTTTCCTGTTGTAGCAGAACCTCACATTGATGGTGAGGAAAACTATCGTTGCGGTGTCGTAAACCAAATGAGAAGAAGAGTAAAGAGCGTGGATGCAGACTATGTGAAGAAACTTCGAAACGAGGCAGATGAGCACTTAAAAGTAATGAAAAAAGAGGCTGGGATGCAGAGGCAGAAGAAAGTTGTTACTCTTACCTTCACTAGTTGGTGCAGGTTTCCTGTATATGAAATAGACTTCGGATGGGGAAAGCCTGAGTGGCTAGGAACACCTTGCTGGCCTTTTCAGAATTTTTTTATATTATGTGACACCAAAGAAAAAGGAGGTATAGAAATATTTGTCCATTTGGAAAAGAAAGACATGGCCAAGATCGAGAATGACGACGAGCTTGCTGCATTCACGTCTCCCTTGTGTGAAATATAAAGCTAGCTGTGTGGAATATGGATGATAGCCAACTGGTTTTGTAACTTCTGTTGCCGAATAAAGAATAACTTTGTGTCTCTTTAATCGTACGTATTTGTTAACTTCCTGGTTATATTTTATCTTTTACGATTCTTGGATTCATATCCGTGAAAGGACCGATTGTATGTGCTCTACAAAAGCTAAACAATCGTCTCACACTCGCAAATTCTGGCTAATCACAGCACATAGTAGGAGAACAAGGTGCAGTTCATATTAAGAGGACAGGTAGTTTTAAATAGAAGTTCAGTACTAAGCTTTCTCAATAAAGTTTTTGCAAAAACAGCTTCACATTCCTTTTTGAAACAATGGCCCTCGAATGCCATGTAATATCGTTATTCCTTTGAAGAAAAATCGGCCATGTTTGGGGCGTCATAGGTCTTCTTACACGGAATGAAGTGAGTCATCTGCAAAATTGGATCCAGAACTATCATAATTGAATCATGTTCCCTTGATGTTATCGTAGGTCTAAACATGAATCCATACTAACATCCACCCAAGATTTGTTTAGTACAATCTCAAAACCATCCTAGTTTTATTACCTTTATTTTCAATTATTTTAAAAAATCATATAATAAAAAACTTCCAATATTATTATTTTCAATACGACACTTATTATCATTTGTATTATAATAGTTATCTTTTAAATATGGTTCAACGACTTCAACATTTTCTACTTTCAAGTTCTTTAATATCCTTTTGATAACAAGTATGTCTGTCATGATAAATATATTAAATTATATACAAAAGAATATATATTTTAAATTTTAAAATTTTGTGACGAAATAAAATAAACTACAAAATTTTCATTTTTAATAATTTTTAAAGACTTATTATGACTATGATTATTATATAAAATCACTACTATTTAGGTGCACATTTAATAGTTACTGGATGAACACATTAAGTCAAAGTACTTCATAAATTAATTATTTGGAGTAAATTATTTTATGCAATACATAAAATTAGGAGATAAGTTTGATTCAATTAATATTTATAAATCTAAATAGATTTCTTTTCCATCCAACTCAAACTTTATATATATCTTTAAGTTGATAAACACATGAGACATATTGCCCATCAAGTGGATCACCCCTTCAATGGCCCTTACTTGGTAGGTAACGCAAAATGTATCAAGAAACTCTAATAATCATTAGGGCCAAATTTATTATTTGAACTTGAGTTATTAACTAATTAAATAATTTATTAAAATAGTGCAATTTGCTGATTATTAAGTACGCCTTGAAGTTTTTATCATATGCATATGTGTCTATGTCGGTTGAGTCTCTCGTGTATACAAAATGTGATCAGAAGTTCAAATGGAAGTGAATTGAGGGGGAATCCACTTTCTAGTATTAAGAAAAGCTTACTAGACAGAGGGGACAAAACGAAAAGCTTACATCGAATTGTGGCTATATATTCTACCATTGAATATAAATTTATCCGTTCCGTAACATTTTGGGTGGTACGTTATCAAAAAATATTATCAGAAAATAGATTATTATATTGATTTTACCACACTAAATATTGGTTAATAGGTAGAAACTAGAAATTTAAAAATTTTAAAAACAAAAAAAAGATCATTCATAACTCTAATTCTAATCTTGACTTTGTCTCACGCCAATCTGCATTTAAGTTCATCAACTCTTTCTTATAGACTAACAATTCGTTGATTCGTTATCATCTCCTTCGTCACAGTCATCTTTTTTGTCACTTTCATTCTCTTGGTCATCGTCATCTTCTTTGTTACTTTCATCTTCTTCATTTTGATTACTATAAATTTGTGACTAAAATTGTTCATCATAGACCGTAAATATTGAAAAACCGAAAATGTTAATTGTTTCGCAAGCTTTTTGATTTTGCCGTAGATGTCTCTAGCACAAACATAAATAAAAGCAATAAAAAATGAAATAATAAAAATACCAGAAATTTAGTAACGCAGTTCGGTACACTTTGCTTACTTCTGCTGGACCCTCACTCAGGTTAATAACTTTCACCGAAGTACAATAGATTTACCCAAGATTTTACTGAGCTGATACCACTCAACCCTTGATATAATTTCTCAACCTCACTTCCCATGAAAAAATTTCACACTCAATAATACGACCGACTCGTGTTAACCTCAACAAAGGATTTTCTCATTAAATCTTTTTAACAAAAGAACAATAAACAAATAACTCAAGTGATTAAAATAATAAAGAACGAAAATTAAATACACTTGATATAGATAAGAACAACTTCCCAATGAGTTCTGCACCTCTGATGTTGGACTCCGTTTCCGGAGCTCAACTCTTATGGAATATGATAAGACTTGAGCATGAGTATTATCTTATGGGATTGTTTCAATGAACCCTTCTTAGCCAACATCGGTTCATTTTTATTCTCTGATACTATAAGTGTTGGGCCCCAATTTCGAACTATTCTTATACTGAAGTAGTATTTTGCTGCTCATTAAGTGTTGGGACTCCGCCCTCACGAGTCACGGATCTGATGTCCTAAGTAACATCTGAACGTGAATCCCACAAGGGTGATATGCCCACACCAGTCAAACATAAAAAAACAAACTCATTTCTCCTATTTTGGAATAGATTTTGGGAAACCTCAAATTGAAATTTCAACTTGACTTCTTCAGAACATTCGTTCCCCATTGTCTTAAGTTTCTAATGACGACAAAATAATTCAATTTGGTTTAGAAATCTGAAAGTTATAGCCCATACATTTTCAGGCTATTATTAAATTGAAACGGTACCCTATACTCCACTTCCATCCAGAAATTGGAAGTCTTAGAGACTGAACTAAAATTCAGTCTCTTCAAAGTATTTGTAGCTTTCTAGGTCTCTAGTTTATTTAGAAATAAGAATAATCTCATTTGGAGCTCTATAGATCAAGATACCATTCAAAAACTAAAATATGTTCAGTAAAATATCCAGTCCATGCTCTTCCAACTGATGCCCTTACTTTGATTTGATCAATCTTTTTCGAATCAATACTAAAGCTATAAATTTCCACGGAGAGATAGAGAAATGTGTTAGGAATCTATTGGTTCAAAAATAAGGTCATTTGGAGGTCGGACGACAAAGTTATAGTCGAGTGGAATATGCTCAGGTTTGCAGGGAGGGGGGAGATCTGCGGGTCACGATCATGACATGCGTGCTCGTTGTTGCCCTCAGCGCGATCGCGACTTTCGCGCAAGTTCGCAGAGTCGCGATCGCAACTCGTCGCAATCTCAACTTTCTCCTTCCTGCTTTTCTTCTTCCAACCTATATTGGTAAAAAGGGCATAACTTTCATTACAAATATCAGATTAAGATCATTCAAAGATCGTTTTGAAAAGGACTTATAGATCTACAACTTCTGTGAAGACATCAAAAAGATATTTCTCTTATAAAGGGGTTAAAATTTCAAATAAATGTAGCTTTCCCAAATGTCCATCCTATGCAACATCACAAACTTCTAATAATCATATCTCTCTATTAGGAAATCGGGTCGAGATCCGATCCGATCGCAACAGAATAATCACGAAACTTTTTTGTGACTTTTGATTTCTCGAAAACCAAGATCTATTTAATTCTATAAAATGATTAACACGAATCATAATAAAGCAAAATTTAATTCTTACTTTATTCCGAAGTTTGATCTTTATCTTGATACATCCCTCGAATCATTTTCGAAACCGATCTGTCTCAACCATCGTAGCCGCACAAGTGTCCAACCTCTAAAGGTATCTACAGAACAGGTTGAAAGAACTCTGCAACTTTTACAAAGAGGGTTAAGCATGAAGTGCTAGCTCCATAGAGTTCAAACCTATTTATAATAAGCTCTAAACGATTTAGTAATTTAATTGAAATTAAAGACTAACTTCAATTAAACTTTAATTAGAATTACAAATAATTCTAATTAA